>JAVRRU010000070.1:0-35018 GCA_035928005.1 Exophiala sp. CCFEE 6388
GTCGATCTGCCGAGGACTCAGGGAATGACTCTGATAGGTGGAAATGAAGACATACATTCTACTCGCTCGGGAAGATATAAAAGCTTAAGCAATATATATGTTGGGCTTGTCTGCTGACTTTTACCGACATCGATATATACAGGAGTGGGAAAGGATAGTACTTGGCTACTTGGCTGATTGGATGATCACAACAATATATGTATCTGGAAAATCGAGATCGGAGCACATGATATGCAGCTTAAAGGACGATGTAGATTATATGATTAAAGCCGCCCTGGCTAGAGTAATCTGTGGATTTGCATACGTCCTAATCTTGTCTTTAATATCCGAGCATCTTTTATAGCTTGCGTATGCATGGGTCAAAGCCACAATTTAGCACTCATATCTAATTCCGAGCTCGCTGGTAGCCTGCATGATTAAGAGACTACTTTAAACTTCATTTGGAACGAATGATCTTTTATGTGGTAATTAATCGACGGCTTAGTACGGCCGCGGGTACTTGCCGCGTTGAGTTAAGGGGCGTCGTTAAGGCTTAGGGAAGATAAAGGCTTCGGACTACAGGACAGTAGGTTTCATAAGAATAACGAGCAAACCTAGTTATTAATGCCATATTAATGCAGAGTGTAGAGTATAGAGTGCAGAGTGAAGAGCGAAGAGCGAAGAGCGAAGAGCGAAGAGCGAAGAGCGAAGAGCGAAGAGTAGAAGTGAAAGTGACTTCGTTTAGAGCGTGGCGCAAATCCATACGCTCCATTCCTCTTATTCCACTCCTGAAGTTGTTAAAATTCGTGGCAAAAGAGAGCGATCTAGCCGAGATGCACCGGGTGCCGCACCTAAATCTGCTCGGAAGTCGCAATGTATTACATCTAAGCCGTTCGCTAAGGTGTGTCTATTGCGAAACTCGACAAATTCATAGGGGGTCCGTACCTAACCGTCCTTATCCGTGTACATTTATTTACTGGTTGTGATATCTTATTGAGATGTCGGGAATGAAATCGGGCTTATTATGCCGGCTAAACGGTGAAGGAGGGCCGTTATCGAGATTAGTCTCAGGATTGCGTGTATAGAGATTATGCTGAGCAGCATAAAGTGAAGCTTTCTAAGTATGTCGCAGTATTCTTAATGATTTGTCTACACTAAGTACCTTACGTCGAATGTTTTTCTCAATCTCTTGGTGAAGCTCTTTATTAGGCTTGATCCTATCTTCGTCGTTAAGCTTAACTTAAGAGGTTATAAACGGATTCTTAAAGTCGTTAATTAATATCTACGCTGACTCCTAGATCTTGTAGAGATATTTGTTACCTACCGATCTAAGAAATTAGCCTCTGGTCGAAGTTAGTAGTTATATACTCACCTTGCGCTAAAGGTGCCTCCTTTTCCTGAAGTTACTTGGGTCATTTTTCCGATTAGCGGATATAGTGAGATAGACCCTGTAAGGAAGAGTACATAACGGGAAAGAGCTAATTTCTAACTTAATATAGGAGGACATTTAAAGTGTTTGTCCTAAGATCGAAGGAATTGTGATAAGTTAGCTCTATAATTCATTAGGGATCGCGGCCGAGTCGCGTCGCTAGAACCGTTTTCCTTTCGTGATATGACTTTAACTTAGACCTATTAATATCAGAGTGGCTAGGAGGCTCCCCAGAACCCTCTTTTCCTAGCGTAGCTAATCACTAAGTTAGTGTGGGTTGCAGGATGGTTGGCTCTTCATTGCTCGAATATGTTTAAGAGGCTCGGGTCCTAGGCTCCAGCCACGAACAATTCGATATCTCTACTTGCTCCCTAAATAATCCAGCTACTGACATTATAGTATTTAACTGCATTCCAAGGGTAACGTGACATGTTAGCCCGTCGATTCATGCCCAAGGAAGGTAACCATCAGGGCACCAGCTGCGATCACTTTGCTACCTTGCTGTCTAAAACCAATGGTGTGTGGTTGGTACTGGAGGAATTATGGCTACCCTTGTCCTGTACACTGATAGAGCAGCAATGGAAGCATTATTAGAGCAGCAAGCATGAATCCTGACTCAGATACAAGTGCGCTTCGGGGTGCTAATGCTCCGCGCAGGCCTTATATTAGTTTACCGTAAAGCACGGAGTTAACCGTAAAACTCGGGTTTTACCGTAAGTATATATTTTACCGTAACTATAAGTTTACCGTAAACTAATTAGAGACCGTCTTTAGACCCTAGATTTCGGTTACCGTACATTTATACTTACCGTTCACAGACCGTTAGTAAACAATCAGGCGGGCCCGCATATTTCCTATAAGGTAGCGAAGCGAAAGATAACGTTATATATAAATACTTCATAAAAGGACAGCTCCGATAACAGATGATATCATTGACATCACCCGCTTAAAGATTCAGAAGCTAACTGATGTGGTATCCGGCATCAGGTTCTGCAAATTTCGATTTTCTGTCTTCTTATATCTAGTATCACTTTCAGTCGTGCAGTAACAGCACTCTCCCCACTGCCAGGCCGAAATGAGGTCAGGTCCACTCCAACGTCACTCTACCATCTAGAAGCGGCGTATCACTACTCAACACTTGCGAAAGAATCCTTCGGCCGAGCCCCCTCTCTAACCACTTCCCGCTCTTCGCAGACCGGCAAGAGTTAAACGCTACCCAGAAGGACTTCACTCGACCGGCTTTTGGAAGCAAAAGACACAAGGCCAACATGCCCAAATCAGTCTGCTTCGACGTTCTAGGAACCTGCTTCCACTTCCAACCCCTCATAGATCTCATCTCCAAAATCATAAATCGGAATGGCAACAATGACAAAATGAATATTGACGCTTCCACGCTCTTCCACTCCTGGTTCTACGCCGCCCAGCGTGACTCGACATATCTAAGTATCTGCAAATCCTACACCCCGATCGCACAGATCCTACAACAGACGTTCCGACGAGCATGTGCAATCGTGGATTTTCCGCACCCGGAAACCAACATCACAGATCAGGACCTCAGGGATATCCTGACGAGAATCAAACGATTACCTCCCCGCGATGGACTAAAGGAGTGTTTCGATGGATTGCGCTCAGCAGACTGGCATGTATACGCTGTCACCAATGGCAGCAAGCAAGCGAGTCTATGCTATTACGAGCTTGCGGATATCCAACTTGACGCGGCGCAAATACTGAGCTGTGATGATATCAAGGTTGCAAAGCCCGACCCGAAAGTATATGAGAATGCGAAACAGTGGTTGGAATCCCAACACTGTAAGAATGACACGGCATTGCGGAATGGGAGCAGGGAAAGTGAGCGATGGTTCGTGGCTGCGCATAGTTGGGATTTGATGGCGGCGAGGGACGCAGGCTTTAAGACCGCCTGGGTGGCGCATGAGGAGGGAGACCCTTGCACAGAGCTTTTTGGGGATTTTGATTTTACCGCGAAGGATCTTAGAGAGTGTTTAGAGATGATAAAGAGTGTAGAGTGAGTCAGAAGACGGCACGAGCCACGATGTAGCAAAATTAGCCTATGATGTCGGCCTACGCATGGAAATGGAGGAACGAGCAGACAGTTGCATCGGAAAGTTAGCCGGAAATATTGGTGTCGTCAAGCCCACCGGGGCAGTCACTATTAGTTGATCTGAAACGTTCAATGGGTGCACATCGATCCCTCGCCGGCGCCGTGTTACTGTGATCTACGACGATCCAGAGCTGATTTCCCCATGTCCTGTACCTTTTGAGACAGTCCCCGAAAGTCCAGCATCATTTTGCAACAGGTAAGAACGCGAGCCATAGGCGCACTGGAAAGCTGAATGCCTCCAGGATTACACGGAAGGGACCAGCGACCGGAAGCCGGCACGGGTGGTTGCTCCGTTCCCGAAGATCCTTGTGTCTGCAATGCCCTGTAATTGGATATAGCTCAGCGTTCAAAACGCTCGGCATTGGCCAACCTGCGACACATTAAATCATATTCGCGGAGAATTGTTTGGCCCTTGCTTCCCTAGGATACCATATCTCGAGTGATGCGGCCTTGTCAACGCGTATTAGAGAAGATTTGCTAATGGTTCAATTGCTAACTACTTTTTTGCCGTGTCCCGTTGTGTTTTGTCGATCCGTTGATGCTAATGTTAGGCTTTAGCCACAGGCAAGGCTAGGCTTTGCGGGGGGAAACCTCCTTTATTAGAACCCCTCCATTTTATCCGTACTAAACCACATCTCTACTGTGGTTGTAGGAGTAATTTTCGTTAGTAGCCGTCGGAAAGTGGGCAGATCATTTGACAAATGACAAAGACAACAACCATAGAAGTCCATGAAAACACACTCAACTCTGTGACGTGGTCAGGACATGCACCTTCAAATAACAAGATCAACTCGGATCACTTCCATGGGTACTAACGAAAATTACCCTTACAACGACAGTATATGCGTGCATGTAAATCGAAGCAAGATATCACAGTGCTGCACAGAGTGTCGCTCCTGTTCTCTTAGAGTGGTACTAGAAACTTCACGCGGTGATCACAGATGATTCCTTTTATTATCAGCCTTTCCGCCCATGCAGACGTTTTCATCCTCGGGCAACGGGACAGCCAATGACAGCTAGGCTTACCGGATGCTCGGATGATAGGCAACAAAGGGAAAGGGTGCTTGAAGATACGGATAGGCAGGCGTTCTTTCTTCAGAAATCACAGTCCTCGTAGATTGCCACGGCATTAACCTTGCTTGTTTGGCATTTAATGAGCCGCGGATGTTCTTGTCCGCATAACCCTCCTAATACAATTGCAAGCCTGATTACTGCCGAAGTCCCGGACTGTGGTACGTCGTACGTCAGACATGGTTAGGGCGATCGTACTCGCGTCACCTGTATCCGTCAATATCCGCCCGCCCAATTCGTCCGCCGCTTTTGGGAATATAAAGAAGATCTTGTCCTACTATGCTTCTCTACGCACCAGGCGAAGGACCACCTGATTCAAACTATACGCTATACTTAGCTCATGATCATACTCTTGCCCCTGATCTGCAGAATCCAAAATGGAGAGAGTAACCAGAACTGGCCCCAAGAAGTTCCGCGAGGCTCTCAAGCGAGGTAAGGAGCAAATTCCCTCATCTAGGGTCTTCTACTGGACCAAGTATGCCCAGTCGTCACCAGCATAACTGACACGCTTCAGGAAAATGCCTTATTGGCCCCGGTGTTTTTGATGGCATCTCGACTCGCGTCGCTTCTACCGTGGGCTTTGATTTCTTGTATTTGGCAGGCTCCGGCGCGACTGGGTCCCGTGTGGGAGAGCCAGACTTGTCAGTCATGACGCAGACTGAGTTCGCCGACATTGCCGGTATGATGGTGCAGCACACGGATCTACCTGTCATCGCAGACGCAGACACGGGATTCGGGGGTCCGATCAACATTCGACGTACAGTCCAACTGTATGAGCATGCTGGTGTGGCGGGATTGCACATCGAAGACCAGGTATTCCCTAAAAGATGTGGTCAGCTCAAGGGGAAGGATGTCGTAGACATGCAAGTCTATCTCGAGCGGGTCAGGTCGGCCGTTGAGGCTAGAATGGATCCCGACTTCGTTATTATCGCCCGAACAGATGCTAGACAAGCTAAAAAATTCGGCGGGACTGAGGCTGGCGAAGAAGCATTCCACGAGGGTGTGAAGAGGCTAAAAGCGGCCCTAGATGCAGGTGCAGATATGGCTTTCATGGAAAGTCCGCGAACGGAGGAAGAGTGCAAAGAGCTAGTAAAAGCATGTGCGCCAAAGCCTGTCCTTATTAACGTTCTACCACATGTGAGTACAGAAATGAAGAGAAATACAAAAGGTAATTTTCTAACGTGTATCTCTAGGGACTCACACCGGGTTTCACGACTTCAGACTGCCAGCGCCTAGGTTTTGCAGCCGCAATATATCCTTGCACAGGCTTTATCCCCAGCATGCTTGCAATGCAACGTTCTTATGAAGGCCTTAGGAAGGAGGGTTCTGATCTCAAGTATTGCGAAGGCAACACCATCAAGAACTTCTTTGTGCAAGTCGGTCTCGATGAAGATTTCGATTTCGACAATCGGATCGAGAGATTTTCCAAGGAGGAGGTGCAGCACACGAGCAAACAGGATGAGAGTTGAGGTTTGGACGCTCTAATTCTAATTACGAAGCTGCATATAAATGGAGTCCCCTCCAGATGATACTAAATAAAGCTATCCCACGTTTGAAGACAACTACTGCTCTGTTCACAGAAGAGAGCTTACAATCCACGTTCCACCTGTTGGCAACGAGTTGCTTAACGATGCTGTCTCTATGGGTGGAATGAAGCTTCCAAAGGAAGGGAAATCCCAAGCTATTCTCATGCACCTACATAGTCCTCGGTATCTCGTTGTATGTTCTATCCAGCTGGGTACAAGGATCTTACTTTTTCCGTCATGCATGAAGCAACCGTGTCAGCCATGAGAATTGTTTCCGGTGAACCCGGATCATCCACGTAATATCCCCCACCACCACGGAAGAGCAACCTCGTCACCATGGAACCATCACCCCCCTTGCAATCAATCTGCGTACGCCGCTGCACCCGCCGCTTGTCCATGCTGCACAGGTGACCACATTGATGTGCTTCTTCGGCGCATGACACGGCACATAATATCCGTCTACATTGTCTTTGCACCACGGCAGTTTATGGATTATCTGAGCGAGAGAGCGAAGGTTCCTTCACAGCCATCAACATCGATTGGTCGTTGTCCCTATTCAGAAGCAATTGCCTCCTTAGATTGAAGCTCCCCGCTTACTTACGGTCCCTAACCTGCTGCTACTTAATGCCAAAGTCCCCGTTCACTGGTCCCTTTGCAGAAAGACAGCCTGACACTATCAGCCATGTTTGCCAACAATTCGGACTTGCTGATGCCCTTCGCAGGCGCCATACAAGCCTCTGTGTCTATTCTTCTGACAATCTTCTACGGCCTGCTGGCTGCACAATACGGTCTCATGGATACCGACGCGGCAAAACAAATCTCACGTACATCTGTTAAAATATTCCTACCAGCCCTGCTCATAACCAACTTAGGATCTCAACTACAGCCCGATAATATTCTTAGGTACATTCCTATATCAAGTGAGTTCGCACATACATTTGTTAAGCCGTCTCTTCCTAATCTCTCAAGCACGACAAAATTTATAGAAGAAACTCTATTGTAGAATAACTGACATAAATTCAGTCTGGGCGCTCTTCTATAATCTTGTTTCACTGGCAATCGGCCGAATCACAGCTCGCATATTCAATTTGCCACGCTGGGTAGTGGCAGCAATCGCTTTCAACAACACCTCTGCACTGCCGTTACTTCTCGTCCAATCTCTAGATACGTCGGGCGTGCTCTCACCTCTTCTGATGAGCCCAAGTGACTCACCGTCTGATGCGCTCGACAGGGCCAGATCTTACTTCCTGGTGTCCGCAGTTGTCAGCAACACATTGACGTTCGGAGCCGGACCATCCCTCCTCCAAGGCC
The DNA here is from genome assembly GCA_035928005.1 of Exophiala sp. CCFEE 6388. Taxonomy (NCBI): domain Eukaryota; kingdom Fungi; phylum Ascomycota; class Eurotiomycetes; order Chaetothyriales; family Herpotrichiellaceae; genus Exophiala; species Exophiala sp. CCFEE 6388. The sequence goes on from JAVRRU010000070.1 coordinate 7,436, forward strand.
ATGATGAGGATGGACCTGATGACCCTTCAAAATGATCAGGGTGGACACGAGCCTCGTTTCAGGGATCAAGGCGATGCCGAAAATCAGGGCCGTGGTGGAGAAGAGGACCAAGGCGACGATTCCGCAAACAATCGTACTTCGTTACTTCCAGATCACCTCGACCGCCAAGTATATCACTTGCGCAACAGAGTAACACAAGTCGGTCAGGGGCTGGTGCGTCTATTGCCTTGGCCCTTACGCCGCATTCTTCGGTCCATATACCGTTTCCTAAATCCGCCTTTTATTGGGGCTGTTGTTGGTGTCACCATTGGTTTGGTTCCCACACTACACCAATTGTTTTTTGCGGAAACAGGACAGGGAGGCTATTTCAACGCCTGGCTCACAGTGAGCGCCAAGCGCATAAGCGAGCTGTTTGTAACTTTACAGGTGGTTGTGGTTGGTATCAAACTGAGTCTGAGCTTCAGGAAAGCGAAGAGAGGGGAGGATACAGGAAGCTTCTCATGGGGCCCGCTGCTTTTCACAGTCCTTTTGCGTTTCGTTTTGTGGCCAGCGTTAGTATTCCCAGGTCCTTCCGCGCAGGGCTAGCTGACCAAGACTACAGAGCTAGTATCTCGCTTATCTGGGTAATCGCGGTCAAAACCAGCATTCTTGCAAAGGACCCAATGCTTTGGTTCACGATGATGTTGATGCCGGTTGGCCCCACCGCTATGAAACTGATGGCCCTGGCAGATGTTTCACATGCAGACGCGAAGGAGAAAATGGTTATTTCAAAATTCCTCGCAGTAAGCATTACTCCAGGAAGTTATACCCCATGAATAGCTGCAGAGACTAAAAATTAGCCCATCTACAGGGCATATACGGGATGACGCCCTTGATCTCCTTGGCTGTCGTTGGAAGCCTAAAGGCAGCACAAGCAGCAAAGTCGCAAACGATGTGATTCGTTCTACGCTTGGAAAAGGAAGGTGTACTGAAAAGGCAGAACTTGAAGACTCTCTGAGAGGACTATCATCGAAAAACTTGTGATGTTTACCCACCCTGTCCAAGAATAGTTCTCATGCCACTCTGCATATTATGTGGCTGACTTACCATCCCTTGATCATGCACGAGATGTGATAGAGGTGATCGATAGAAGTATGAACTATGTTGAGCTGCCTGCTAACCTTCGCCGCTATAAGAGGGTGTATAACCGCTAGGCATGCCGTTAGTGCCTTTTATGGTGGTAATGTTCCCGCGCGAGAGAGATTACGCTACGGAAAGTATGGGAATAATATGAATATCAGATAGTTACTGAGGTAAAGTAAGGTACTGAGAGTCGTCCATTCCAGAGCGCGGACGCTAAATTTGCATATCAATTATCGTGTTACTGGTGAAGCCAGGCGCAGGGGGGCAAGAAGGGACGACAGCAATTCTTGGGGGCGGATGTCAAATCTCCAAATGCCGCCTTCATCTTCTGAGCTCGAGGACATGGTGATATTTGGCATGGTGGAGACGTATGATGCCGGGAAAGCGAGCACATCGTAGGGTATGGCTCGAACGAGATTATATGGAGCTTCTATAAGAACAAGCGTCAATAAGTACCCATCGAAGAACGAGGTTCGCGTCGACCTGCGTTAATATTCACAGTTTGAGAGACTACGATTCGTACCTCATTGATTGCTCCCTATCGGAGAGCGGCGTTGAAAGTATACAAATTATCGTCGAGCAGCTTGGGACCAGAATACCTCCTCCAAGTCCGTCTCAGACTTCCCAAAATCTGGTGGTTGACCTTTGGCCAGCTGTGCGATTCCAATAGCAAATGCAAGAACAACAAATTCATAAAGCAGTGTCCTTGATATCGTTAGTGAGGAGTAAAAGGGCCGAAGACAAGCTAAGAGTGTCGTACCCTACTCTCCAAGCCTGATGTGCAATTTGAGACACTAAGTGTGGACAAATGTTCCTCTCTTCAAATATGTGCAATAGCTCATGCGCAATTGGAGAACCCGCTGCTAAGATACCAACAACTGCGAATGATGGATCGTTGAAAACGAGTGCCAGCTCGTTTCCAGTGAGAAGTGCCAAAAAGGGACCCGTAAAAAGGGCCGGTAGCAGCATCCTGGACACAAGCGAGATGAATATCGATTTTGACTCACCGCCTCTCTGGGCAACGTGAGTTGAAGGTGGGCATGTTGTTGAGCTTCGGCTCACTCTGCAACCCAGCAGCACCAACCAAGTTGGAATGGCAAGGTCTGCGACCTGCTCAGCCGCGCTCACCAGAGAATTTTTGAGGAAGGCATCATCGCGAAAGAGGAAGCCTTGAAGGTTTGGGATGGAGCCGACGATGGTGGCAAGAACAAGAGGCGCAAACGACGGCGCCACGACAAATCCAGCCATTCGACTAATTCGTGTGACGATGGTCCATAGCCGCTTTAGAAGACTGTCAACAGGTTCCGGTAAGTCGTGGCAAGGGTCTTGTATTGCTTTTTGGAGCTTTCGAAACGCTGCCCTCGCCCTAGCTCTTACGCAATTGCTAAAGCGCGAAAGACGTGAGCTCGGTCCAAGCTCGGGGAAGATCCGCAATTTGCCTTCTCTGATCAGACATGGTGTTGGCAGAGATTCGCACGATGTCCAATAGTTCATGGTGACGCCGTTCGCAGATATAGGTAACACCATACTTTCACCTCCTGCTGGGCGACCGTACCGACAGTGTGACCCAGGCTTGCCGGTACGGGCGCCGTTCTTTCTTTCCGGAGGTGGCCCTGTTGACGTACCAAGATCTGGACTGCCCCCGCTCTTCTGGCTTTTATCAGACTCTTCACTGGAATTCCGGCTTGATTGCGCTGTACCGTGAATGCAAGATCCGTAGTCGGGCTTGATTGGAGAAGTCGATAAGTCCTTGGGTGTGGAGGAGGATTGCCTTGCGCTTGACGTGGAGCTCTCCACTGTAAAAAGTATCGCGGCATCATCACGTTGTCCTTGGATGTCTTGACCGTAATTGCTTGTTCCTCCAGCTGAAGCTAATCCAGTATTGCGGATCCCACTGGCTTGAATGTCCTGAGGCCCATTCGAAGGTATCTCGGAAAGAAGCCACTCATGGACTGTCCATAACGCAGTCTGGCATAACTGCTGGTAAACGACAATGTATGTCAACCCTCGAACCGTGCTGTAGTCAGAGACGCGAACCGGACGGCGGCGCGAGAGTAACAGCTATGAGTTCTCGAAAAGTAGAAGGACCAGCGGGAGGATTATTGCATCGGTGCTTCCACAGATCTGGAGACTGTTAGTGGCTCATTATAGCTGCGGGTGGTGAACGACTACTGACGCACAGAACACGCAACTGCAACATTCCTTCTCTCTTCTGGCAGGCCAGCAATCCAACCTAAAAAGAGACAGGAAAGGCAAGACACGAGGCTTTGCAGGACGTAGAATGCTGGAAGAATGGCGAGCCGGGGGATAATTCGCCAATTGAGCTCTGGCGCTAGCTTGACGAAGACTAAGCTGCACGTCAGTGAAAACATCCAAGCGAATTGGGGAATTGGTATGACGGGACCTAGACAAGGAGTAAACACATGTTGGTTGAGATAGAATAGAATTCCTTCGAGCTGAGCGGTCAGTACGTTACGCCTTCTGGCTGCATATCCCGCAGCCCACATGCACGAAGTAGCAACCACCACTTCCAATTCAACCAAAAACAGATCTTGAGCTGTGAAACCATTGCCCTGCGTGGTCATGGTATTAGTATTGGCAGGTCAATGACAGGGCCACAGATATTCCCGTAGCATCAGATGCGAACTTATATAGCCTAGCTTGAACATAGATGATCGTGATGCAGCGGTCACAGTCCGTCGGGGTTTGTGGTCCTCTCGGGCCTGCATACAAGCCGGCGAGACCTACAATGTCGTTGTGTTTTGCTCACAGGTCCACCCGGAAACATCGGCAACAACACAAAGAAGCGGCAGTCACTGTGGTTGAACCTCCGTTCCATTCTCCCATTGATATGATGTTATGCCGGCACAGCATTTATTTCCCTTACTCGCTATGACACAAGCCACAGGGCCTTGGCGTTTTCACTGAGTGACTGGGTCTAAAACTGGACCAAAACGGTGGAAATGACATGGCGGAGACAGTGGACGGAAAATTGCTACTTGCGACTCGAGACTTGTTCGCTCCGGTAGAAGCGGTGTCGGAAACTCGGTCTCTTCGGTAAAGACTTAGGCGCTAATGAAAGCAAGTTGCCACTGACCAGATGGACCTGTGACAAAATTTCTTGGACAGGACGGCTGCTGGGTGGAGAATGCTGCTGTGGTTATGAATGACACCGGCGACGGGGGCGACCGAAGTTGTGGAATTTCCGGCCCGAGATAGGTTAGATCTTTCGGAGCTGTTATTCCCGTGCTTGTCAGATGCGCGGGATCAGATTCACCTTTTCAACTTACCCCAAATGAATGCCTATCCTCACTTGTTGATTGGCATTTGTACGCCAGCGGCACATTCTCCGACTGAAGAGTTCCCACTGTCCTCTAACACCGGAACCTGTGCTTTCACGAGACAGATAGAGCTACAGCGAATGACGGATGCGGGGAGTTGTAGTCGTCTTATACTCCTCATTCGGTCCAACATAAAAAAAAGAAGTCCATTATTTCAAAAGCCCAAAAAGCTGGTTGCTTTACGTCACAATAAATATGGGGTTTCTGAGGATCCAGAGAAAGGAGTCTTGATGAAACAGGCCGAAGTTTGACTTGTGCAAAGCCTCGATCGGATCCGGCTTTAGGGACGAGTTCTTTGTGTTTAGCAAGAGCTTCGAAACAGTAGAGGTATATATAGTACACAGCGATACTTCAGTTCTGTCTGGACCAGCGGCGCCCAGCAAGCTCGTCAGTGTGCTCACTGCGTGCAGTCATGTCGCTGTTGTAGTCATAAGTTCTTCCTCCTTGCGACAATATAGGATTTCTCATTCTTCCAATGGTCTTCGAGACGCTGCTCGAGCCTCTTGAACAACATTTCTAGGACCCATTGGGACTCGGATTGAGGGGCACGTAAAGGAGACCGTTCACCTAGCCAGCTCCATTTCTCTGTCTTATTCTCTCCTTTCCGTCCTTGATTTCCAGGGCTATTCTGGGAGCTGCGGTTGCTACCGCGCCGGCCTGCAGGTTTACGGAGAGTTCCTGCCTTTGGTCCTCGCTCTTCTCCTCCGTGATCTCCCAAATCCCACGAAGCTTGCGGGATGAAACCACTTCGAGTCTCTTCCTCGCCAAGCAGCTGTAAGAAAAAGACCCAGTCAGCGAAGCTATATTGCTTTCTTTGTTCAGCCGAGATTGCAAGATCAGAATAAGCTCTCTTAATCTGCGACCTCAACATGCGAATATACTCATGTTCTCCTGTGTCTCGTCAGTAGGACTTCCCCGCCTCAATAGGTAGTCTTCGCCCTAGGTACATACGCTCTACTGACTGCTCGCAATCCTCCTCCGCCTCTCGCTTCGAGGACTCGCGGATCTCTGCAGAGACTCCTTGTTCATTTGCTGGGCTGGAGTCAAAAGTTCATTAGTTAGAGGGTTGAAGTCAGAAGAGCCTCACACTCACCTGCCGTAAGCAATACCGCACATATGCCTTGGCCTTGATACCAAATCGCTCAAGTTCGCCACTTCCGTGTGTACCTGCCCAAGGTTCTGAAGTTGGTGACGCAGTGTTCCTGTTTCTGGATCACCTCGTCTCTTGGAGCCTCCTATTACGCGGCAAATGATCCTGCGCATGTTGCGCAGCAGCCCTCTCCCCAGGGATCCGCGCTTGCTTGGATGCAATGTAATTTCGCCTACCCATATCGTGAGATCTTTCAGCCATCTGACGGCGGTTTCGCCCAAGTTTGATATGAGAATCGTCAGGCTTGGGACAGCAAGCAATGACCAAAAGACAAAAAAAGGTTTGCCGCTATTACTCTCAGGCCGGTAATCACCATAGCCGATAGTCATCAATGTCGTATAGCAGAAATACAAAGACTCGAAATAGTTCCACTTCTGCTTCCTTTCCGTGATCCAGAAGACCACAGCACCTATCGTCCACAAAATCGCCACAGCGGCAACAGAAATAGAGAGGTCAATGGACTCGCGTCTACGCTGTGCAGACTTTTGGATTGTTCTCATTGTATTGAACTCAGCCATTTGTCTTAGGAGCTCCGCTCGGTTGGGCAAGAATGCTGATTCCTCTCTGTTTGTCTGTAGCAGTTCATCGGGCAGGCTGTGCTTGGTGGCCTTCCCACGGCTGACGCCAGTGATCTGGTTCAGACGTAGCTTTTCGGCGACCCGCGCACTTGTTCTAACTCTAGCTTTGTCCAGCACAAGTGAGCGTATACTCCCAATCACCAGACCAACAAAGATGACTCCGATCAAGGCGTAAGGGAACAAAAGCGCTCTACCGAGAGTGGTTGTTGGCACGTAGAGATCTCCCAAACCAACGGTGAGAATGGTCAAGTTGCTCCAGTATAGAGCGTCCAGGAATCTCCATCCCTCGATGGTGGCATAGACCAGGGCCCCGAGCCACTCATACACCAAAAAAGCCATTGTCTGGACCATCAAGGTTCTCTGGGCCATTGTTAAGCGAAACTGCTTCTGGTAATGGTTGCTGTACGCGCCCCAGGCCGTGAGGCAGAGCAGGTACGAGACAACCTGGTAGAGGGCAGCAGCAAATATAGCGTAGTAATAAGCTTGTGAGAGTGCTTCAGTTTGAACATGGTAAGCTCTTAACCTATGTGATGCAATCCCAACTGAGACGACGTGTATGACGCCTGCCGTCCAGAAGCCGAGAATCGTCGTAGCTAATGCGATGTCGAAACGTATCCTCCTGGCCATGTTAAGAAGGAGGAACAGATTAGCAAACAAGGCTGACGCAAGCGCACATGAGTTGAGCACGAGTAGCCAGTTTGGGTCGTTTATGTATCTACCGTGCTCTTGTGAGCCGCCAGTTGGTACGACCACACGCCAATTTTCAACCAGCGCGCAGATAGAGAACGCGTTGGCCATAGGCCCGGCAGCTCCAGCCACTAGCGGAATCGCTGTACTGGCATACCACCACAGCAATGGTTGAGCGAACTTGCGCTGTTCCTTAACTTGTGTTGACTCTCTAAGGCTGCGGCAATGTCCATCGAGGTATCCGGGTCCTGATTGCCGATCTCGCACGAGACTTTTCTTCGCTCGATTTGCTGCATTTGAGATAGGTTTCTTCAGACCAGGATTGTTCATTGAGCATGCGTTGCCGGCAAAGGTCAGGCTCGCAAGTATTACGCTGCTGTACTGCGAACGCAAAATTGAGACGGGCAGCACCCCGAACCACTACCACCACCACCACCACGACAACGAAGTCCATCTCCACCACTACCAAGGCACTGTCGACGACTACGACGCCCACAACTACCACGGTAGGCAAAACGTCTTCTGCATGGTCCAAGTGTCAGAAACAGCCTGCGAACGTTATATCTACTCTATGTTCATGTATCGAATCTCCAATCGTAAGTTACTACCCGCAATGGAAGTTCTCGTCTCTTGATTAACGGTTTTCCAGCCCTGTAAGACGACCAAAACGACCACGACTACCACTAAGATACCGACTACCACTACTACAACAACAAGACCAACTACTACAACGACAACACCAACTACTACTACAACGACAACAACAACGACTACTACTACCACTACCACTACCACCACGACTACCACTACTACCACTACTACCACTACTACACCGACGACGACGACAACAACCACAACGACGGCTGGTCCTACGTGTACTGCAACGAGTAATCCGTCCACGGGGACAGTACAGGAACAGTGTAGCGACGGCAGCGTATGTACACAGCCTGCGTACGTGTGCACAGGTGTCACAAGCCAAGATCAATGTGACCAGGATTGTCTCAATGATCCCCACTGCGACTTCGACATCTTCGATGCTTCTACACGTACGTGCACGTATTTCCTGGAATGTTGCCCCGAGGATTTCTAGCTTGTGCAAAAAACTAGTAGTATAAAATCAAAGCGGAACCACGAATCCAAGACGTGTTAATATTGGGAGTACCTGCGAATCGCATGGCGGACGTAGCGCCATGAATGAGTGCAGGGCTACGACAACATGACGGGCAAAGCATCAACAACAGGTATTCCTCTTCTAGCTAGCACGTATAATCAGAGTCGACCAAATATTGTAGGAGGCGCAGAGAAGAAAACCTTGTGGGTGAATCTGATGCACTCCCGTTTTGGCTGGAGTAATCTCGACTCCTTCTGGTCGATGGTTTCAGTGCACTCCCCGAGGGGCCTCGCACAATCCAGAACCAATGCGGCAAGGGGCTGCGGTCGGCATAGGCGATCACGTGCATGGAAACGGCCAGGTTGTTAACGTACTGAATATCGCCTGGGCGGAAATCTAGTCCAACATTGTACTTCTCACCCAAGAAGTGAATTGCATCAAGCGCTTCCGTCTGCGCTTCGGTAATACGTGGGATCACCGTGGAACGTGGAAGGGCTCCGAAGCCCGTGAAGCTTCTCCTTGCATATTGGAGCAAGACACGCTCAGGCGACTCAGAGGTTGATGGTTGATAGTACAATAAGGCTGTTTGTGTAAGGTTGGGCAGCGTTTCCAAAGTTCTCCAAAGGCCAATCTTCAGACAGAGTCTTGATCAAGTCCGACCTGGTCGCACGCAGCCAGCTCGTTGTAAACCCTCCAAGTGTTCGCCAGTCTGCTTTTGCCACCTTGCGCAGCGGTACTTAGAGTAAACAGAGACACAATGGATCCTGAGTCTGTATGGAAAACCTGCTTGTCAGATGTGCACGCAGGTGCTCCGATGTGGGCGCAATTGGGCCTCGAAGACAAATCCTTGACATGGTTGAGAGGACGACATCTGCTGGCTCGCCATTGTACTTGCTGTCCTGGCGAGCGCGTAGTGGGGCGATATGAGATGACAAGCCTGCGTAGATGATGATGTTCTCCTCCGGGAGTGTCGTTGCACTGGCAATCCTCTCACCACCTTGAATCCATGCCCAAAATGAAGTTCCCGAGAGACCTTGCGAACAGCAATGTGTAATTTAGGTAATGGGAAGGTCTCCTGGCTGATATGGCCCAGGGATTTGTTTAAAGCTGGTAGATGGTCACTGAGATTTCGGATGCCGGGGCATACTTGGAATCACGCACATTTGAAATGAGTGAGTGCGGCCTCTAATTCCTCAATATGGTCACCTGTGAGCACATATGTCCAGTCGTATACCTCGGCCAGGCCATCGCCCTCCCAGACGAAATCAGATTTCAATCCTAGAGGGAAGCCCGATGGCAGATCAACTTGCGCAAGAGGCTCGGTCTTCAGACGAAGTTTTGTTCGTGCCTGATATTTGGCAAAGTCAGGCTTGTAGGCAATAGCAGGCTGATGAAGAATCGTTTCCATAGTGACAGACGACATGATGGTCACAGTGACGGTCAGTATTTGCAATGTCTTACCAACAAGTATCAGGCGTTTTGCAACGAGTGATGTCTAATGAAGAGTAGACTGCACACCTCCTCATGGCATAATCAGCATGACGCCATCCATTCAACGACTGTGCACCAATGGATGCGGAGGTATTTGTTGTAAGGAAAAGTGCGGCAGCATCAACGCCGATAACGTTAAACTATCGTAGTCAGCGTTCGTAGACCCGAAAGTCGACAAGCTTTTGAGACACCTCAACAAGCGACGCTTGGGGTTTCTGTGTTCATCTCAAATATTAGGAGAAATCGTGAGGCAGAAGGACAAATCCAAGAGCGGAGCGGACAATGGCGTCCTTGAGGCGGGCGGCACGGGACGACGTCACCTGGTAAACAACAAAGCTGCGAAAGTTGGTGCTTTTTTCCCTTTAGCAAACAATCGGAAAACGTCTTCATTCTTGCTCATTATCGTATACTTGTTGCAGTGTTTGGGTTTGCATATACAATCTGAAAGAGCAGCACCCTTAATTAGCAAGACTTCAACTTTTTCTCCCTTACTTCAACCTGAAATTCCTCGTCCATTGCCACACTTATCTCCCGTCAGCGGGCCCCCCTATTCTCAACACGATGGCTTCAGACGACCCGCAAGGTGAGAATAACTTCGTGGAATAGCGATCGCTTGCTAACGCTTAGCGTCAGTTCCCCAGCCGTGGATCAGAAGTGGTCATACTTCTCCAGAAGTGGTCATACTTCTCTTCTCCCCAAGCCAAACCCATGGACTGTCCGAGCCGTCCTCAAAGACCTGCCGAACCCACCAGTAGAAAACACTTCCTCACCCGTATCATTTTTCTACTATGTCGAGCGATTGAAAGTTGAAAAGCGCGAAGGATGGCGACGATTTGGTATCTCAAAGGGCGAATCGATAGCAGATCATATGTACCGCATTTCCATAATCACTATGCTTGCGCCTCCTGAACTGAGTTCGCGACTGGACATCCCGCGATGTACGAAGATGGCGCTCATTCACGACATGGCGGAAGGACTGGTCGGCGATTTGACACCTGTTGATGGCGTCCCGAAACCGGAAGAGAGCAGACGAGAGGCGGATACCATGGACTGGGTGACCGAGTCCCTGCTGGGCAAAGTCCACCGGCGGCATACCAGGAAAAGATATACGCGCGGTCTGGCAAGAATACGAGGATAGCGAGACCCTGGAGTCCAAGTTTGTTCATGATGTCGACAAGATTGAGCTGATCCTGCAAATGGTGGAATATGAGCGATCGAGCAATTGCGAAGTTGACATCAGTGAGTTCAGCTGGGTCTCGAGAAAGATCTACTTGGATGAGATGAAGGCATGGGCACAGAAGATCTTGGATGAAAGAGCCGAATTGTGGAAGAGCAAGAACATGCAACCCCGCGAGCCAACCACTGTAGCAACGATCAAGGAGCAGCAGAACGAATACTATGGCAATGGCCAGGCTGCTACAAATGGGGATGCACAGACGAACGGGCATGCGTAATGAGAGATGAAGTGTGGTGACACTATTGAGGTCTACGTCGTGACTGCTGTGTAACGAGTGATACCCAGGAAGCGATAGACGGTGTGCAAATGGTCACAATAACAAGAACTTTGGATGGAATATGTACAAGTCTAGCTTGTTGCCCCTCTCTGTGCTTCTATGCGCCAGCTGTTTGCTAAGTCTATGTCTGAGTGACGACCACCTACGGCACTCTCCGTTGATTTGGATCCGGGAATATCGAGACAGTGTGCTGTCATTCTGTCAGCAGGGCTCATCCGCAGAACTTGGTCTACGACGAAGTGGAAGCTTCTATATATCGTCGGTACTCCTAGGATGAGTCTCTTAGGACAAACCCCCATGGCTTGCGGGCCGGGCCTCTTGGTGATGCCCGACGGCAGATATGCAGCTGAATCTTGACCGTTCAGCCGCAGTGTGCACCTGCATGATCTCTAGGTCCTGTCATCGTCTTCAACATGGTCCTTCGCAATCTCTGATCTCAACCACAATGCCTCCTTCTGCATTTCTTCCTCACTCCTCGGCCTCCTGTCGCGGTCCGGGCCACCAGAGAACTCCTTTCTGTGATTCACTCTTTCCCTCCGTTACTGCTGCATTTCAAGAAATGCTCGGCCAACATTTCCCTCTTCCCCATCCATAGCATTGTAGATCTGGTCGCCGCCACCTCGGTGATCATAGTCCCCCTTCTGCCTTGGGATGACGTGCACATGGACAGTGGCACCGATTGACCAGCATCAGCGCCATCCTGGACGGCCACGTTCAACGCACTGGCGGAGTATACCCGCTCCAGCGTCCTAGAGATGACTCGGACAGTGTTGAACAAGTCTGATGTCTCGGCAACAGTGAGTTGTGACAGCCTTGGGACGCATCGTACCGGACAGATGAGAATATGGCCTGGGAGAAGTGGTTTGAGGTTGACTAAGCCATAAGACAGTCTGGAGTTTGATAGATGAAAGACTTGAGAAGTGACTGAAAAGGGGCCGAATTTGAGGTTCGGTGGAATTGGAAGTGGTGGCATTGGAGGCTGTTTTGAGCTGAATCTGGAAGTATATTCGCTTGTAGCATCTCCGACGTTTGCACTCATGTTTTTCTTTTCCGAGACTGCTTGTTGTGATTCATCTCGAGCGAGGCTGTCTCGAATATATACTGAGACTCCAAACGACAGTGTTTGTCAAGGCAAAGTATTCCTGGGTTCCCACGAGCCTCTAGTCCGTGCAATCTCACGTGCACCCACTCATTTCTCTGCTATCACAACATTGCGTTGGCGGTTTGAAAATCAACACCTATACTGTGATATCGCTGCGAAGCTCGGTTTGGAACACGGTGAACTACGTTTTCATGTCATAACAGAGATCCAAAACATCGACGTCATGAAGTGATTTCCCAAAGCCTCGCAAGGCTGTCCGCAGTTTATATCGAGGCTTGGCATCAGGAACTGGTCAGACAAATACTTACTATTATTATCAAGGCCAACCATCTTCGTCCCTTCAAATCGTTCTGAAACATGAATCTTCGAGTTGACTTCGGCTGTGCCATCATCCCCTTGGTGGACGTCCTTTATGTAAAATACTGCTTCCATGACCAATATGCTGCCAACTACGGGAATATATCGTAAAGAGTCCACGTGGAAGTCCATCGCTGCAAGTTTGATGCTGGGGTCATTATGACGAACATCCCTTCCACCCCAAACTTCGGACATCTCCATCCCAATGTCTCATTAGTCTTTGATAGCCTTGCGAATGTTTGACATTCCAATCCCCCTTTCGCTTCGTATAGACTGGATTTGCCATGGACTAGACCTTTGTTTTGGATTCATTCCGTCATTCTGGCGTCCGTCTCCTTAGCCGGTTTCTGCTGGGTTCTTGTGCTGGGGCGTACAATCCTAAATTGCATCAGCACCTTATCATAAAGAAAACAGGTAGACATCTACTTATATACCCTACTTCCTGATATTTCCGTTCTCGGAAACTTCATCACACCAAGATTGACCTGTACCTGAACCAAAGCAGGCGAAAAACAGTCCTTTTCAGTTCATCCAATATGGCACAAGAACAGGTTGTGTACCAACAGCACACTTCTCCCAAGACAGGCACATTTTACTTCGCTTTCGGTAGTAACCTCTCCCCTTTTCAAATGTCGATTCGACTCCACAATGATCCCTCCTCAAGTGTCCCCATCGCGATAGCCCGACTAGACAGCTACGCCTGGATCATCTGCGAACGTGGCTATGCAAACGTCGTTGCTCTGCCAGAATCCAACGCCGCCACCGACGCGAACACCATCTGGGGCGTGCTGTACAACATGACGCCAGAAGACGAAGCCAGACTGGACATGTACGAAGGCCACAACGAGGCTAGAAACCCGGAACCGGAACTCAATCCCGAGCCCAAAACGCAGCATATCAAACCTTATCTTCAGGGCGACTGGGATTATAACAAGCACTACCTTCCCATGACTGTGACGAAGTGGTTAAAAGACCCAAACGAGTACGGCGTGAGCGTTCCTGGTTGGTCGCCGGACAAACACTCTGGCTCTGACAACACCACGATCCGAGCACTGGTATATGTCGACGAGTACCGCGTCACACCTGGAGAGATAGCGCAGGAGTACATTGGACGCATGAACAGAGCTATCGACGAGTCAGTCAAGCTCGGCGTACCGCAGCCTTGGGTGGACAGTGTCCTGCGCAAGTTCATTCCGCCTGGTATTTCTGTCGATGAAGATGGCTACGTGGGCACAGATGAGGGATATGTCGAAGCTGAAGCCACGGAAGCTGGCGATCATGTCAAGGAGAAGACGGTCAAGGACATGAGCTGGAAGGGCGATCCGGCGTGGTAGACACCGTTGTCTGATCATGGCGCCTAAGGTACTTGTGTTAGTCGTCACCTAGGGCCCCACGTGAAGGTGCGGCAGCATCAACACATGACTTCAGCTTCACCACCCCAATAAATACAAACAATATATTTTGAATTGTCCAGACGGTGCTTGACGATGCAAGTCCGACAGTGGTAACGAGGATGGTCCATCTTCCTGTTACTCGATCTACTTTCAGCACTCTTCAGCACTATCGGGGCTATTTGAACGGAAACACCGGCGTGTTCATGAACGTGTCCATCCTGCTCACTGTGACCTTTGTGGTACGAAAGCTGCATTGTTACAATATTCGTGTGTGTGAGATTCGAGCCTCATGTCCTTTGTCTCCCGTTTGGCTGTTCAACTCAGATGGGGGACTTTCTTTTTGGTTGTGGGTTTCCGCTTGGCCAGTAAAGCAGTCAGCAGTGAAGCAATACGTTCTATAACTTCACTTTCACCTCCACATTCCGCTTCATCTTCACTATCACCCAGTAATTCCAACAATATAGTTTAAATTGCTTGAGAACTGCTCAACAATGCAAAATCACAATGGTAATGAGGTTTATACATCATCACAAATGAGCTGGCAATCTATTTCGACATCTATTTCGACACCCACTTCGACACTTTCAGACCCGATGCATCCACGTGCCTGGAATAGGGTTGTGACCGTTCCCTGGCCTGCCAGCTGTGACCGCCCCGTTTCATTTTGAATGATGCATTGTTACAATACTCGGTGCTGTGAGAGACCAGAATCTTACAACCGAAACCTTCTTTTTTTGGTTCTTGCTGGGTTCAACTCCAGTTAGGACGAGTTTTTGGTCGTGGGTTTTTCGAGTCCGCCGAGTACGGTAGTGAGGTAGTGAAGTAGTGAAGCAGTGAAGCAATATCATCTTCACTACCACCCATCAAATCAAAAATTATAGTTTGAATTAAAAGAACTGTTCAACCATGCAAGTCCACAGTGGTAATGCGGACACACGTCGTTATGTTTACTGGATATCTTTGTCGACACTTTTGTTCTTTCCAGGCCGATGCATCCACGAACCTGGGACAGGTTGTAATTGTTCCCTGTCCTGCCACTTGTGACCTCGAAGTTCATATCATACGATGCATTGTTACATTCTTCTGGTGTTGTGGGAGAGGCTAGAATCTTGCAACCATTTTTTGGAGGTTCTCCGTTCAAATCTCAGCGAGGGTCGATTTTTTGCGCGTGGGTTCTCGAGTCTGAGTGAAGGATGAAACTATGTGATCCTCGTGCCATAGGCTATGATGTGGTAGCAATCGAAGTGTTGCACACTTTCACTCTCGTTGCCGCTTGGCGATAAGCAATTGTGATACCATCCGAACGCTCAACGCCCAATCCTTCCTGAAAGTCTGCTTACCCTGAGGCAGTCAAACTCTTCCCGAACCACACTGCATTGCGCATTGAGAAGCTTCATCACACTGTACACCGTCAATTCCATCGACTTTTGATCACCTCGACACTCTCAGTGCTTTGCTTACTCACACTGCCCTCACCTTTTCACCACGGTACCAATATCACTCCATCCAGTGAGTCTCTTTCTAAGCAATAACCGCCACCCTCAGCTGACCAACACAGAACAATGTCACGATTCGCGGGTCCTTTTAGCGGTCCAATCCCTCTCGAAGTCGTCCCCGGTAAGCAGAATGAGGCAATCTTCGAGATCCGCTCGTCTACGACGAAACGATGACAACACCATCGTTCTTTGTGCCTGCTGCATATCACTCGACCATCCCCTGTGTGTTGAAAGCCCTCAAGCGGAAGGTCACGGAGAAGGCGAAGCCTTTGGTGAACCCGCGCAACACGCGACCTGTGTTATATCTACAAGAGACAGTCGAGTCGACGCGAGCGTGGGTACCAGTGGAAATCAGAGACACAGTCATTTTCAGGAGATGGTATATCCGTAATACCGCGGCTGCGAGTGGCCGAGAACGCATCAGAATCGAGGTACACATGAGTATGCGCCGGCGATGCGTAAGAGTAGATAATGGCAAGCAGGACTTGGCCCCTAGACACAATTTCAACCGCCTGTACGACCTGCTGAAAGAGGTGGATGAGAACAAGGGCGCCGGCGATGGCAACGGGATGGTGGAGGTCGATGATGACGAGGAGGATGACGATAACAACGAATGAGTTGTGGGCTATGTCGACGTGGGACTGGCTCAGGAGTTGATCGGGAGCAAGCGAGAGGTGTTGGAATAAAAATCGAGGTTGGAACTGAGTTGAACTTCTCCACCATTCAGCCTTGGCCGCTTACGTTATCAACCCTCTGTTTTTTCCCCCTAAACCCCCTTGCAGATGACTGATGACAGCGTGCCGAACTCCACTTACAGCGTCTACAGGACGACGATGGCGGCAAACTTCGGCGCCAATCATGAAAGGCATCCCATGGTCGCTCCTATCTGGGAACGCCTGGGAGCCATCGAGGAGAAATTGCGCCGTCTCGATGATGCCGTATCGGCTATCATGAAACGTCTGGAGATCTCCGTGCCAAATGACACTGTACAGGGTTCTACTGCGCAGGAGGACGACAAACCATATACTTACAGAGCACTAGATAGTGCCAACAGCGAGATCCGTTTGCTTGCATTGGACCTGGCGGGCGGCGACGAGGACAACCTGTCAGGTAAACTGGTGCATGTCAGCCTTGAGAAGCAGCTCCCCACAGATTTGAACCAGTACAATGCCCTATCGTACGTGTGGGGCGATCCGAAAATGCAGAAATGTATCAGTATCGAGGGACATCCATTAATGATCACGGAGAGCTTGGAAAGCGTCCTACAACACATGAAGCAGCTTGTGATCCAAAATCGCCAGCAGATCACGAATACTACAAGATGGAGCTATTGGTGGATCGACCAGATCTGTGAGTCTTATGGCGGATGGCATGATAGCAAGAGTGACATGTGAAAGGCATCAATCAATCCGACATCGAGGAGCGGAGCAATCAGGTCTCGTTGCTGCGTCGTGTCTACAAGAAAGCTACTACTGTCCAAGTATGGCTTGGCGACGCCGTCGAGGGCAGCACTACTGCCATGGAGGTCATCAACAAAATTGGCAAGGCCCCTCTCCGCGGACCTGGTGAGAAAGAAGCCCAATATCCGACTTTTCAGAACAAGAAATCTCCAAGCACTGGGGCGCAGTACGTTTGCTGCTTGAAAGACCTTGGTGGGAACGTTGCTGGGTTCGAAAGAAGCTGCTTTGGGCGCTCGTACACTGGTGTCGTGGGGCGGTTCGTCTTGTAGTCTCGACGTCATATCCCAGGCAGTCATGGCCGTTGAGTATGCCCAGAGTTTGCGCTACAACATACCTGGCTCGGAGGACGCTCTGGACGGGCTGAATATCAGCTTCTATCAACACGCAGCCAACATCCGTGCTCTCAGAAAACGATCACACAAGGGGAACTCGTTCGTCGCTTTACCAGAACTCATCATATCAGCCAGATACTGCAAAGCCACAGAAACGCGAGATAAACTCTTCTCCATGCTTGGACTGGCAGATCCTGAAATCTATCAGATACATGCAGACTACCGACTCTCACTAGTAGAGGTGTGCAAGAGGTCCGCTCGCAAGATCTTGCCCAGAAAACACGGGTTAAGACTCCTAGGCGCCTGTCAAAATCCGGAAATGAAAGACGATTTGCCTTCTTGGGTGCCCAATTTTCGCGGCTGGAAATACTTGCCATTTGAAGCAGTTGATGGAAGACATAACATCAACTAGCAAGATTCAGAGGTTGCTTTTGACGGAGATGCACTGCTTGTGAAGGGGTTTGTCTTCGACACAATCGTCGATCTATGTGAGACGATCGTCACTCCCGATGCAAGCTTTGAGCAAATCGACCACATACATCAATCCTGGCAAGTGTTCTTCGAGCAGAGGCTGGATGACTTGACCGTTGCCTATGGTCCCATTCCATCCCGTGTCCGCGAAGAGAAAGAAAGAATGTGGATGGACTTTCTCACAACCGACAATTCTGCTAGCCGATTCATAAAGTGTGCCGATGACGGAAGTCTGCTTCCGGAGCGTGAGGAGCAGCTGAAGCTACAGTACATGGGTCTCAACTTGAAGTTGGCTCGTAGCTATCTCCTACCAGCCGACTTTGAGGGAGGCTTACATCCACAACGACGTGTACGGGCTGCGTTGAAGAAATTCGGTCCAGGGCGCCAGCTTGGTCTTTGCGCCAACAAAACGAAGGCCATGATCCTCTTACCAGGGGACGCGAGGCCTGGCGATGTCGTCGCGATCTTCCGAGGAGCGACGTTTCCTTACATTTTGAGGAAATGCATTGAGGGAGAAGAGTACGTCTTGGTGGGCGAAGCATACATGCCTGCATACGCTACGAACAAGGCCATATCAATGGGTCTTAGGACGGAAGCGAACATAATTCGCATCGTCTAAACCTGCCAGCGCCTGTACATACATCTTGTTGAAAGTAGTATCGCCCCACTAGTCAGCAGGCTTCATTTCGCATTCGCCACATAAATCAACCAGGTCGAGGCCTTGATGGGACTAGTGGCGCCGTACGAAGAGGATCTCTATCATTATCATGCGATATCAAATCTTGAGCGTTCAAAAGCTGCATTTGTGACAATCTGCACAACGTATATTGGATGAAACAAGTCATTCCTCCTAAGGCTCTTCCGGTAAAGAGTTGTCCTTAGTAATAACAACTGAATAGCTCTACATGACCAAGCCACGAAAACTTTGACAGCCACAAACACGGTACATGTATGTGGTATTAACCGTGCATAGACGAGGCATCAGTACGAGGCACCAATTACTGGCGGATTTTTGAAATTCATTTCTCCTATGAATCTCGATCATCACTTGGAAACTCGGCTGGAGTTCTTCTCCTGCACAATCCTGAAAGCATTTACTCAACTTATCGACTCGGTCAGACGTAACATACTGAGTTTCTGCCCACCCTAGTTTTTGCATACTCCGCAGATATCGAGGCAACCACGATCTTCTGCATGTATGTTGCTTGCAGCTAAAGTGATCCCCATTACTCACTCTGAAGCCGCCAATTTACAGCTTTCATGCACATTGCCAAAGAGGAAAAGCTGGAATGGACTATTGGGGTGTGGAGGACGCGAGCGATCGATTGTGTTCAGCCAGCCACGGTATTTGTTGTCTTTGCTAGAAGCTATGTGAACCCGCCGTTCAATTTCGCCTAACAAAAGAAATATGAAAGGGCTGGCCTTCCTCCCTCATGCCGCCTACTCTTTTCGTCCCAAACAACCTCAATAAATTCGAAACAGGCCCAGTCACAATGCTTCCAACTGTAAAACACATTATTTTACTCGCCTTGGGTGAGTCGGAAAGTGTCTAGGCAGTCATCCCCAGAATATTCACTAACCTGCATGGCAGCTATGAGCCCAGCTCTGGCGGCGCCTCAGGCGGGGAGCGAAAATAGTTTCTGTGCCAGAGTCTGTCAAGAATACTATCAATGCGGGTACAAAAACCAAGGGCAGTGTGTCTCAGACTGTCGCGATAGTAGTTTCTGTGCCAAAATCTGTCAAGAGTACTATCAATTCTGGTACACAAACCAAGGGCAGTGTGTCTCAGACTGTCGTCAATATTATTGACATCAGATGTTTTTCCCCGGAGATAACTGAAGGGGCGACTTCAGGCCTATGTCAATTGCATAAAGGTCGGAGCGGTTTGCCGCTGCTTTTTTGCTCGATGTTCTTGTATCTCAGACACTCCTTTATACTATTCTAAATATATTCCGGCCTGGAAAAACGGTGGCAATTCTGCGCACAACTTCGCTCTTCGCGTTCTGTTCGCGGTCATCATTCCATGATCTCATTCTACTAACAAATCTACTCGTCAACATAACCTGATTTCGGCCGCAAGGTGACAATGCAGATCATTGACTGCAGCACTAATACGCCATCTATTATCGAATTTAGTGGCTCTGAACAAAAGGTTTACCGCCCGTTGCCAT
Organism: Exophiala sp. CCFEE 6388; assembly: GCA_035928005.1. Lineage (NCBI taxonomy): Eukaryota > Fungi > Ascomycota > Eurotiomycetes > Chaetothyriales > Herpotrichiellaceae > Exophiala > Exophiala sp. CCFEE 6388. Next base: position 27,213 of record JAVRRU010000070.1, read on the forward strand.
TGAGTCAGCAATCGGAGCATCAATGTGGGAAGCCTGCCGAGTTTGCGTACATAGAGCGTATGTCAAGCTATTACAAGGCTGAATCGCGGGCCCTGATAGTTGTTACCGCATATCCCACGAGGCTGTCGTTGCAGAATATTGCCTACGGAGGTGAGGAGACATGGAGTGGTCTGGCGTGCGGGCGGTCGTCTGTCCTGATAATCTCAAATAATCTTCAGAACTTTGGCAACCCCGCTGACCATAGTAATCGCCGCCGTGGTCCCAGTGAAAACGATCAAGGGACCAAACATTCCCGAATATGCACCTGCGCCCTTTCCCAGTGCGCCCACTCGTAACAGCGCCTCACTTAGTGGTCCACAAGCGATGTTGCCGATGCCTCTCGCCATACTGATGAGGCCAAATATGCTCCCGATCTCGGCGTGGCCTCTTTGGCCGCCAGGCGTAACACGGCGCAACTCTTGTGCGGTGGCTGCGAAGGTGGCGGTAAAGCTGCCCGCGAAGAAGCCATAGCACAGCGCAAATGTAATAATCAGGCGGTCCGAAGACGACGACAGGCCCCAGAGCAAGAAGACTGCCAGCGTTGAGCCGAGCGAGGATATCAGTACCATGGAGTAGACCGACACACTGTCCGATATGGACGAGAGAAACACGACGCCGGGAACCGATGCGACATTGACCAGAGACACCAAAAGTGATCCTGAGATAGACTCATGCAGCCGAGCATATGCTTGGAAGATAAGGTTAGTGAAGACAGGATGGAAGCTCGCACGGGAGTTATACTCGGGAGATATAGCTGAGGAATGAAGTATCCCAGCCCTTGGATGAGCGTGCCGATTCGAAGGATCCAAAATGCCCTTGTCTTTGTGAACCCAAAGCCCGCTATCATGGTACGTGTAGGCACCTGATGAGCTCTTGACAGCGGGAGCCGGGGCTTCACGAAGAACAAGCATGGGGCAATCAGAACGACCTGTCACTGTCTCAGTAAACCTGGCGAACAAACGCGCATGCGATCATGGCAATCTCCTACCAAGGCGAGGCTCCAACCTCTTAGGAAGGTCGTGACGTCGTATTTATCCAAACCCCAATTGAGGACGAGAGGTCCGAACAAACCTCCACAACCGCTGCCGCCCCACATGACACCAAAGGCGAAGCCTTTACGACTGATAAACCACTCGTCGATGTACATAAAGATAGGATAGTAAAGAAGGCACGCCCCAATGGCGTAAAGGATACCTTGGGTCAAGATCAAATGTGACACGTTATTGGCAAAGCTTGAAGAAAATGTCGCAAGGGTCACTACTGGCAGACCGAACCACAGACTATATCGTCCGAAGAACGGCCACCGTTGGTAGGCGGCGAAAATTAGGGGCGCACCACAGTACATGATACCCTGCCGGGGTTTGAATAGTCAGCGGGAATACATGACGAAGATTCGGGCGTGGTCATACGGAGCAGGTTGTCCCAACCGCAGAGACCTCATTCGCATTGCGAGATATGGGAGGATGGGTTGTATAGTAGTCATTAAGTACACCGAAGCTGAAGGGGAATCCTAGGGGTGAGCATCAGCTGTGTACATAATTAAAACGTCGAGATCGGTCAGAAGTCCACGTACCCCAAAGCAGCATTTCAATGATGAAGCAGCCGGCCAGAAACATCCACGCAGACCTGCCTCTATCGGCAGGCGGTAACGAGGCAGCTCTCGCTTCTGAGGTTGCAGACTGCTGATCGACGCCGTATCGGTTTGGATCAAGTTCAGGCATTTCAACCTCCGACGAGGCGTGTGTGGCCGCCATGCTATAGGCGAGTCGAGCCTGAATGTAGTCGTTGTCTAGAGAATACTGGGTCCTTTCTTTTGTCCAAAAGACCTTCCGTGCAATGATTGAGGTCGAGGATACGCCCAGGAGCGGCATCGCCCCAAGGGGGTGGGCCGAAAATTTTCTAGATCTTGGCAGAACCGCCGTCACTAGCAGTTTTGGCTGTCAAGCCGCGTTTCACAGCTTGCGGCGTTGGCCAAGGACAGTTCAGTCGCTAAGCCGACATCTGCCACTACACAAATCATTGTTGCATAGATTACCATAGCTGCACACAAATATGCGGCGTTAAAATAAAAAGATGAAAGTCAGCAGTCAAATGGACCACCACACATCACACCAACTGCGATTCTCACCTCCGCCTTCCTTACCCTCATTCCGGTATCCTTGTGCCTTTCGAACAACCCTTGCCTATTCCTGAACGAGACCGAACGATGTGCATCAATTACGGAGCTGAAAAACAGGCGGCGTCTATCCTAACATTGACGAAACAACGTCGACGATACTCTGCCAGACAATTCAGATGAACTACTGGCAAGGGAGATTTGAGATGACCAGGAGCGAACATGTGAACATTATGCCACGGAATGATTCATCCGCATCCTTGTTTGATGTCTGGACCCGACAGTGTCTTTCCCACAACGTATGAAGCCAACGCAGCGACTGTGGAAGTGGCAAATGGGTCAGAACATCGAGCAAAAACAACAACACAGGAGGCTGAAGATATGATTTTTCAGTCATTTTGAGCCCAACACAGGGGAAGAACGCTTTCATAACTTCAGCTAGATTCCGCACTTCGCTTGGAAATCGCATATCGACAAGAACAAGTGCCGCCGAAGAAGCTGAGTACTGGATGAATAGATATCCCAACTCGACTTCTTCCCCGCCCTATGTGTTCCATTCATTCCGCTTCATACAAGGATGCGACTTCCTCTTCTCCTACCTGCTTGGACTGGCCCACGCTAAAATAACGATTTAAACCACCAGGACAATACGACGTTGACTAATATCATGCACGCCAGGACGTCTGAAATGGTCCAAGGGTCAGAAGGGCGAGGAACTGGCCAGCACTATGGAACGCATCATTCGGCTACGTGTGTGCAACAACAGCCACCGGAAGAAACTCATCAGTGCTAGCCAACTAAAACTTCTTGAAAGCCTGGTTGAGGCGTACAAAGAAATGCAGGTGGAGACCGAGACATCCGAGCCACAACTCATGTTGGGTGAAGAGGAACTCTTCGAGCGTCATCCACCCCCGGGACCCAGACGTAGAATTGAATTCATTTTACGACGAACAATCAGCCAGCGGCAAGACGAAGAAGGCATGATCTACATCTTCAGCTGGCCCAGAAAGCCAGGGTTGCTGAAGATAGGATATGCGAAAGAATCAGCTGAAGACAGAGTCAGAACTTTGCAACATTGTCATCCAGAGGCAAGTTTACTGTACAAAATGGAAATCACTTTCCCAGAGAGGATGGAGCAGCTCATTCATCCACGCTGAGCTTGCGGACAAGAGATATCGCCTACGTGAGGACTGTTTGGGGTGTGGAAAACGACATACAGAATGGTTTGCAGTCACTCTTGCAGAAGCCAAAAGAGTCATAAGGGACTGGCGCGAAATAGCTACATCGCCGCTTTACACGGAAGGCAGGACGTTGTCTCCTCATTGGACTCACATTATTGGCAGCATGCCGCGAGTAACGGCACTGGCTCTCTCAGAGTGTCTTGAAAAGATGAGCAGCGTTCGTGGCGTTCCAGATCCGCTGGAAATATCACTGAGGATGTTGAGTCAGAGACAAGGATTCGTGTTGCCACCCTTGTCTTCGCTGCGCACACAAGAAGATGAACAAGTGGAGGGGTAGGCAACGAAAATGATTCACGATCTGTCGGTTTCGTCAGCCGTACGACAAATCAACATTAAGTAATGTCGAACATAAACTTCTGTATGGCATCGTCTCCGTTCCAGAACATCAATGATTGCGTTACCATCGATCTAGAATCCCTGGTTGAAACTCAGCTGTACTATGAAAAGACCATTTTTCAGGAAGATGACACGCTATGTGCCCTGTTTGTACGTCACCTGTCTTTTGCCTGTTTTGATCTTTGCTGCGGCGCGAGCACCACATACCACCGAGACTTGACAGCCCCCTCCGTGCGGTTGGGGAATCGTTTCAGAATCCAAGGCCACGCTTCGCCACGCAGCCTCCATCGGATCAACTTGTTATCCTCGTCTTCCTCCCAAGCACCTCGCCTAATGCTTCGAGTCCGATTTCCAGATTCATCTTCGGAGGATTCATGGTGAATACTAAACAGGCTGCTCGAATCATCGTCCCCGCAGGGACTGTGATCGCGGACATAAAAGCCAAGGTCATCGCCGAGCATTTTGTCGACTCTGGGGACACGTGCGAAGGTGGCAGTTAGCTGCCATTGTTCTGAGGTATGCGGTTCGATTGTAGCGCTAATTAGTCGAGTGGAAGAGGGATTATCAGCGAGTCCCCAAGCAGCCGGCGATTTCAGTAATGGCTCAATGCTGGCTATGTCCGTGAGGACACCTGTCACGACGGTGCTCTCGGTCGACGCCGCCGCAACAATGTCGCCCTTTGGCAACGCCGGAGTACTATAGGCTGCCGAAGTGCTGTTGCATTGAAAGACATTAGAAGACTGAGGCAAGGCACCTCCGTCCATACCATATTGTTTTACCTTCGGACGTGGGCCGATGCTTGCGGAGTGCGCATAATCCCCGCTTCGTTCCCTCCGTTTGGATGCGGTGGAGGCTCTGGGCGTTTTTGGGAGTTGCCTTGCTCTTGGTCGCTTTCTTACATTGTCCGCCGTGTCGACATCAGAGGTGTCATTGTGGCTTGAATCGGAATCACTGTGCGACATGCCAGCATTGGCAGTCTCCTGAGAGGTCTGCCAAGACCGTCGTGTGGTGGTGGGGCGACCCATTCTCAAATGTCCACGCTGCCGTTTTGGCAATGAACTTTCAATCTGCGAATGAGCCCGAGTTCTTGATCCGGGACGTGAACGAGGCACTTTTATCTTCGAAGAATCCTGGGACAAGAGACTCGATTTCGGGTTTGATTGTCCAGATGGGACGTGACGATTCGGGACCACTATCTCAGGTCTCGGTTTTGCTGATTGAAGCGCGCCTTCTTTTCGACCCTTCATTCTGTACTGACCCACTAGTGTTCTGAACTCAGAATTGCTGATGTCAAAATCTTCGATCACGTGGTCAAATAGTGTTTCTGGTTCTTGCTGTTTGCCGCCAGGCTTTTTGCTCCCAGGGCTTTCGCTCCCAAGATCTTCGACGGCAGAATGTGCCTTTGGGCAATGCTCATCCACAAGATCTTCGTCCATAGGTCCTTCGTCGTTAGAGTTTGGGCCGTATCCGTCATCCTTTCCGTCGGCATTCCATTGTGGACTCTGAGCAGAGGTAGTCCCATCACGTGAATGGTTTGCCTCGTCAACATCTCGACTGTCTACAGCTAAGACTGATCAGAACAGTAAGCAACCAGCCACTCGGCGACGCACCTTGCTCGGTCTTGGTGATATGGATTTCCTTGGTCGGTGAAGATTTTCGAAGCCCTCGAGACGCCAGGTCGGGTTTGAGCTCAAGTACTGGGCTTGGCAGCTGAACCTGGACGGTCTCTTCGCAGGACAGGTCACGCACACGCGTTTCTGCTGCGATAGAAGAAAGGTCAGGGAGACGCCTAAAATGTAGTCAGCTCGTCGGCTGGTTTATAGGTTCTTACTTGGCAAATCAATGTCCATTCCCAGCAAGTCCTGTGCAGGAGACACAGATCCTCTTCGCACAACATCAACAGAAGATATGGAGCCGCAATCCGCAGCCCTATCTGGACTTAGTCCGTCATCAACATGATCGAAGACGCTGTCAAGTGGGAGATCCGGGAGAGAATACTCTTCAACGATCTCTTCTCGTCGTGGTGGAGCCTGGACTCGTTTCGGTTTTGGGGGTGGAGGGCCGGTATAGGGGACGATGTTGAGTTGGCAACCCGACTGGGCTACTTTGAAGGTGGAATTCATCACGAAAAAAATGAGCGAACCGTACAGCACCTCTAAAGGACCGGGAGGGGAACTGTCTTGCTCTTTATAGCCAACACGCCAGGCTGGGCTTCGACGCTCCTTGAGATGGGAGCCTGTTCAAAATGGATTTGTGTCAAATCACTTCGCTGGCGGCATCTGGCCGCTATCGTCCAAGGTCCCCCTTGATCGGGCTATCAAGATTTCCTTTCCAAGTATCGATAGAGTGGCTTGGAGGCAGCTAGGGACTACTTCCCTGAAACCGACACGTCTCCGCGCAAACGAGTCGTTGCCTGAGTTGGAAAGAGGCGATACTCTTTCAGACATAAATTCGTCTCCAACCTGGTCTGGTTGATGATTAGCTCTTCGCGGAAGTGGTGTTGCCTGATTTGCGATACGGTCGGGTTTTCGAGCCGTCGTGGGCCGGGCGAACAGCAAGGCAGATTTCGAAATTAGCTCACACTATCCTGGCTGAAGGCTCGGCTGCCAGGGTTGTTGTCGCTGCTGGCTACGGTAGCCGTCGGCTCCACCTAGCGCTGCCCATCCATCACCCGCCTCTCGCTGGGTCAACAACTGGGAAATGTAACCCGAGGGCAGTGCCTTGAGCTCCTCGACCGATGCGGCTGCCTGGTCGCTCATCGACCATGGGTTGGCCTGCTTGCAGAATTCTAAGTAGCACGCTTTCTGGACGGTAGCGCCGGAGATGTGACCATTTTCGAAGCTGGCCGAGAAGAGGAGTTCTAAAGAGTCACAAGAAGCCCTTGCAAGATGGTCTCGCCGACATTGCCACGTACTCACTCTGGCGCCTTGGTGAGGGACGGGTATGCGGCACGACGAGGCCAGTGTGAGCGGCCGGGATCCCTGGCCAACATGGCTCGCCACGAAATACTCGTCACGCGCCCGAACTTGGAGGATTCTGCAGCTTCCAGGGGCTTTCACGCGTCCGCGGGTGGTGTTGGAGTCCATTCGTATTGTCTTGATCGCAGGAGACCAGTTACCGCCCGGAGACAGGGCATAGACCACCTGACGCGATATTTGGCTGAATACAGGCGGCGGCCGGCGCCTCCTCTCCGTGGCAGATATGGCCTCCATGTCCAGTCCACGTAGCATCTCAATGTTTCAGCTGGGGACAAGGGGTGCCACAAGGGAGCAAGGCGATCGGTGTGCGGCAGTGTCGGCGATACGTCTTCAAGGGTGCTAGCGGAAGCGAACCCGTGGCGAACACGGACGGAGATGGCGTTTTCCAAGGAGCCAGGTCGTAGAGACCTCCTCGGCAAAATCCCCAGAATTGTAGCCTTCGTCGAGTGAAGAGCCTTCGTCGAGTGAATGGGGAGTGGGTGGCATCATCAGACCCGACCAGGCCTTGCCTCATTTCATTCCATGTTCATGTGCCCTAGCCAGCGCAGACCACGGAGAGCGGCATCGAACGGCGATGTGGATGAGAAAGTCAGCCCTGGCGCGGCATCCAACGAGGGGGCGCCTAGCGCGCCGACTGGGGCCCAGGGCTCACGAGGTCGTATTGCAGCAGGACCAGCGGTCGATGGAGCCGGAAGCGATCCGCAGGGCCGCAGGGACCGCACAGGAGAGGACACAGCAGAGGGGGCGCCGTCGAGCGGAGGGATGATCAGGGACGCAGGAGGAGGAGAAATGGGAGACGTCGTTTTATAGCGGCGGCGGGCCACCAGCCACCGCTAGACCGGATGCGGGAGCCTCGCTTTCCCGAAGCGATTCCACCACCAACAATATAACTTCTTTAATAATAAGAAAGAGAAGAATAAAATAATATAAGAACTTATAGTAATAGAAGAAATTTAGTAAAACTTAGATTTAATTAAGTTAATAGTTACGAAAGCTATATAATAATTATAAGTAATTATAACTTAATACTAAAGAATAGTAATATATAGAAGATAATATTACTTCTAAAATCGATAATACTTATATATTATATACG
>JAVRRU010000071.1:1631-34877 GCA_035928005.1 Exophiala sp. CCFEE 6388
TGCATACCGTCAATGGCTTTGAGTGTCGCAGAGGTCCAGCGCAGTGCTGGAGGCACCTCATTGAGTAAGAGCAGAATTCGTGCGTCCGTGACAACTACAAACTCGGTATTCACCTGCCGTGCATTGACGCCAAACATCGCATCCCACATATCGGAGCATAACCTGGCCCATTTGATCGTGGCTAGCTGATTCGGAATCGGTGTTAAACTGCCCTCGATGGACACCAACCCTCGTAGGCCGCTCTGAAGTTCAGCAGGAAGATCGATCGCAATGTCCTTCTCGTTGATCTGATAAGGGGCACCACACTGATGAGCAATATTGCGCTCCAAGCAGTATATGCACCAGAAGATGCGAATTCGCATATGCACATCAAAGTCGGTCATCCCAGTCCAGGACTGTTGGTTGTGTATACCTAGCTGGAAGCACAGTCGCACCGAGGTACCCATCACATCGTATGCCCAGTCATGACGCTCGATGTACAAAAGATATGACGACTTCAAGATCAGACATTGTAGGGTAACCAGGTTTCCCTTTCCGGTGCGAATGATGTGGTTCAACAAGTGCTCGGCGCGAATGAATTCGTACCAGCCCGGGATTACATTGTCTTGAGGGCAGAAATCCTGGACAATCTTGACCACCGCAACGACGAGATAAACGAGTATTATAAGCTGGATGCGTTCGAGTGTAATGCTCCTAAGTGACCGATTGGTTGTGTAGCGGTCAAAATCTTCGCGAAATGTTAACTCATCAATGCAAGGATCTAACCAGATAGAAACCATCAACGTCAGCCACCCCTGAATGTGACCGGAGACAGAGTGGGAACCACTTACAGTGGGGGTTCAGAAGGGAAAAGTATACATCGACTGCTTCTTTCCTGGCCTGCATCCCCTGCTGTGCAGAGCTGGCGTCCCATAGGCGGAGCTCACGTAGATAGCATTCGGAATTGTCAGAACACACAGAGAGAAGACAATCTTGCTTGGCACTGGCAGGGGAAGTTGCTGAACGGTCGCCGCCAGCATCACTGACACTATTCCCAACGCGCTTTTCGAGCACGTCGAAGGGCTTGAGAATCTCTGGTCCGCCAGTGAAGACATTTCTATCCGACGTCTGGCCTGGACCTGGCTCCAGATGGTCGTTGACGATCAGGTCCTCAAGTCCGGACGGGATGGATGTCAATGTTTCTCGTGCTGAGGAAGCCGTAACGGAGCTCTTCAGTGCTTGCAACTCGCCAAGAGTCGCCCGAAGCTGGGAAACTAGCTCCATGGCCGCGACTCGGCTGTTGTCGACTTCCTGCTGGCCAGGAATCTGAACTTGTTCATCGGGGCTCTCGTCGGCGGCACTAGGATTTCGTCGCCGTCTTGAATCGGTAGTGTATTCACACCGCAATTTGCCCGACGTGCATTGCTCACACGGCTGCTCTCCACCACACTGCGGTAGATAGTCAATGCCAAGGTCCGACAGGAGTACGAAATGAACCAGATAAGATGATAGGGACTCGCCATACCCGAATCTTGCGCTTCTTGCATTCTCCACTGGTGAATATTTAGCATACCTCCAACCACTGCATGGCAGACTTCGGCTTGCTGATCTTGCGTACCATGCTCGTGAGACATATCTCCTGCGCTTCTGGCCCGTTGCAACATTGTTCTCGGGCTCGACGACCACAGTCTGAGACATCACAGGCAGGGTCGGTAACGATGGTGATGAGTCAAGATCATGATGGCTGGGTAGAGGTAGAAGAACATTTTTAATCACGCTAGACTGTGTGGAGGTCATGTCGGAGCGCCAAAATCGAGTTCGTCTCAAAGCGAAATTTCACATCGGAAATAAAGGACGCGCCTTACCGGTACTTTTACTATCGCTGACTACTTCTCCATAATAGAATGGCGGGGTAATTACGCCCTCTAATGTGGATGGATCCAGAATCTTGATGGTGAGTCGTTTTTTACGACCTTGCGAGTCAGTTATGATTAGGTCTATTACCCCGCTTTTCCTATCAAAGAAGAGGGGAAAATGGAGAAGTCCACTGGCCGCGAGTCTTGTAGCCAACGCTGAGTAAGGACATCAATTCATATGTCATGGGTCGATTCAATCTACCACAGTAAGTAAATACACAGGCAAGCTAAAGGTTAGGCAGTCCGGCATCTGCGGCGTGTCCTTCTACGCCGCTGTCAAGGTAAACAAGTGGGGTCTCTGAGCAGATTGATCACAATTTCAACCAAAGCTGTTGGTGTGGACGACTGTATGGGCGATCCCGTAATGTCTGCGAGGGTGGGCATACAATTGGAAAGTGCTAATATCAGTGTTCGCAGTTGGGTACAGTACCTCCTCATTCGCTTTGGCTTTAATTGGCAAAGTGTTTCAGCAGCCTTCCACAAATATAACCTGGCCTTTTCGAGGTTCTGCTGGTGTCAGTAAAGACATGATGGAGGAAATACCCAACCGACACAAGGGTAAGAGCTGCTAGTACCGTTCGATGATGACCAAAGTATTCACTGACACACGATCGTAACACCAGCCGTCATATACTCCAAGCCAGGCACGCTGGCAACAGAGGTCATCGATATGCCCACCCCGAAGCCCTCTCGTGGCGAGATTCTGATCAAGCTATAAGCGATCCAGATCACAGTCGCCTATCGCAGCTGACTTGGGACTAGAACTCATTCTGGAGTTTGTCACACCGATTATACCTTCATCATGAACTCTTATGGGCACATGCCCGAGCCAACCCCGGCGGGACAGATAATTTACCCATGAAGGTATTGGAGCTAGCATCTAAATCGCATTATAGATCGGCGGTCATGAAGGAGTAGGCAACGTCGTGAGTTTGGGCGAAGGTGTCACAGAAGTACAGGTTGGCGACGTTGTCGGAGTTAAGTGGATTTCATCCGCCTGCTTGACCTGTGTTCAGTGCATGGAAGGTTTCGACAACAAGTGCAAGAAGGGCAAAGTCGCAGGTTTCAAGACTCCGGGAACCTTTCAGCAATACATCATCAGTGATCCCAGATATATTACCCCGATACCTAAAGGACTTTCGTCCGCCGCCGCCGCGCCTTTACTTTGTGGTGGGGTGACCGTGTGGTCGGCCCTACTTGAAGCGGATTGTAAGAATGGAGACTAGCTGTGTATCTCCGGTGCTGGGGGGGGACTTGGTCATCTTGCTATGCAATATGCCAAAGCCTTCGGTCTACAGGTCATTGGGATTGACCACGGGTCGAAGCGGGATTTCTGCCTCGAAATGGGAAACGATCATTTTCTTGATTTCACAGAGTTTAATTCTACGGGTCTTGGGCTAAAAGTGAAAGAGCTGAGTGAAGGTGGCTGCCACGCCGTAATGGTGTGCAATGCCAGCTCCAGAGCCTATGACCAAGCCCTGGACTTTCTACGCTATGCTGGAACGTTGGTTTGTGTCGGCATCCCCGAGATTGACCCTCATCCAATGCCCAAGACGGCGCCCTGGCAAATCATCGTCAACCAGTGGAAAATCAAAGGTACGTAAAGACTCGCTGTTTTTGTGTCGCCAGTGCTGAACTCCACCAGGTGCAGTGACTGGGAACAGGCAGATGGCGGTGGACTGCCTAAAGCCTACGACCCTGGGCCAAGTCCATCGCGCAAGGCCAAAAGCGGGCCTTGGACGAATTCACCGAGCACGATTACTTGATTCCGAATACGATCAACAATGCAAACCGAGACTTCTGGGCGGTGATCTTCAGTATTACGTGCGCTGATACGAGGCAGGTTCTTGCGGCATGCATCAAGTATGCATAGTACTTCAGATTCCGGAGTAACCTTACGACTCGATAGCCACGATTTCGAACGTGCAGCATTCTCTGGCCGACCCTTCAAGCATGCTCTGGTGCGGGGTTGCGATCTCATATTTCGGAGCTATATCAAGAACACGACCAAAGTTAGAAGACCTTTTACGAACCTCATTAACTCTGCTTGCGAACTCTACACGACATTTCCTCCAACATTCAAAGATCGTTGTTGCAGTCTTTGCGTCAATCATTAAATTCATCACAGACACTTTCAAACCTCGGCCTTGCATCTCGAACTGCACCATGTCAGGGGTTACTCACAGCAGAACCTCTCAGGTGATCGACCTGCCCATCGAAGAGGTGTGGAAATTTGTAACGGTCCCGACGAACTGGATCAAGCTTGGACTTGGCACATGGAAAGTACATGGTTCAGGTGGAGAGGAGGATACTGAATCCGTGAGCCGTACCATGCACGAGGGAGAGCACTTTTTCGAGTACATGCATATGAAAGACCGATTCGACTTCATCGGTGACTGGGTTGTTACTGTATCCGAGACTCCCCACAAATGGGGCTTCAAATCCGCCCATTGGCATGGCCATGCACTTCCAGTGGACATCGAAGCTACGTATACTCTCGAGAGCCTCGGAGAGAATCAGACGAGGTGGTCCAGACACCGCATCAACACCCCCAGGCCAGGAAAGGACAGCAAGGTCGATTTCCTCGCGGGTAAAACCGATCTTGAAGAAGAATATCAAGCGACCACGAAGTCCTATCTCGAGAAAGGCATTCCAAAGCAGCCTTCGCACAACCCTTCGCCACCACATAAACCTGGTTGGATCAAAACCCTGCCTGTTGACGCATAAAGTCCAGGCTCATAACCTTGATATACATCTTCTGAATTCTACATAAGGAACGCAAGGATGGTCAAATTCAAAGCTCGTGATGTGCCGCTCCCGTAGACTTGGATTCCCTATCAGTAGTGACTGTCGAGAATAACTCGAGGATCTCAAGTAGAATGTCAGTTGACAAGCCAAGTCCATTCCAACCCGCCCCATTCGGCTTTGGTTGATACCTTAGCTTTAGACATTGTTGGCATACTAGGAGTTGTTATTAAGCGCTCCACTGGGGTGTCACGAGACAAGGGTTTCCTGAGCAGAGGGAAATATCAAGGTATGGCAGTAAGAGCGCACGCTGCAATATGAGCGAGACTGATCTATACTCAAACGTATGGGTATGATCGTTAACGAAGTTGACTACGAAAGAAAGCTATGTAATGACTGTCGTATATATACCTCTGATGGCTCCGTGGTGCTCCTCATGGCTCTGATGGCTCTGTACGGAGCACTGAGAGCCATGGGATCTAGCAGAGCCACTGAGGTCACGTGATGGCGTTTCACATGCCCTTGACCTTTTCTTGGTAGTCTGGCTGTCGTCACAGCTTGGCTGCGGCCATATGTAAGGCCGGGTTCGCAACAGGAGTGTACGATCAGCCAAAGTGCCCAGAGTAGTAGCGCTTTTTTATACTAGACTACAAGCGCCAAATTTCCCCAAAGAGTTGTGCAAGAAAGACGTAGGCGCTCAACTTTACCTAGCATCGTCCTTAAGCGACGCCAAACCCACCCCCATGTTACCACTGCCAGTATTTTGACGTTGACACAATAGATATGTATGTCTCTCAGCAAAATAAGTTATCTCTGTCTTCCTTGTCGGAAGTTAGCATCGTCGATTTCTGAGAGTTTCAAGTCTCGAGAGCAAACCTCCGATCTAGGGTGTGCCTCCCGCCAACGGGTTGAACAAGGCTAATGGTGCTTTATGGTGCTGGTCAGGTGTTACGACAGAGGAACGGGATCAACTTCAACGTCTAACATAGCATCAATGGCCAATGTTGTCAAGTAGAGATTGTAATCATTCGAGACGATTGAAAGTAAAGAGAAGGAGATTTGAGTGGCAAAATGTAATGATTCTGGCACTTTATTGTGCGCTTTGATCTAATCCGAGGCTGATCTGGTTGTATAAATCGATTAGAATACTCTGTCTCTGATATAATCTTGCCGTATTTCAAGAATTGACGGAATACCGGTCGTCGTGGGGCAATACACAAGCGGTAAACCCCCAAGGAATGCCTATACCATCGTCGGCGTCAATCACCACCATCTGGTCGTCTTCTGCGATGACTCTAACTCCAGTTGATTTGAGATGGGCCTTCACAAGTGAAATATTTTCCACTTTCCATGTCAAGGCGTGGTATACATCCTCTGACGGATGCTCTCGTTGTTGGTAATCTCGCGCGGCGTAGCTGGTGTCATCGATGGGAGTGGCAAACTCATACACCGCATCTGCGAGCTGGATGTACAGACTTTCGGTCCCACGAACTTTGTTTCGACCCTCGTGAATGATTTTACCACCCAGAGTGTCGACATAAATTTCTTTGGCCCGAGCTTTGTTGGTTGTCAAGACGGTATGATGGGAACAGTATTGGACTTTCAGTGCGCCCTTCCCCTCCTGAGGTTTCAGCTCCCAGCTGGGATCCTGGCGGTGATCATAAACGCCTATGCTCTCGACCGGGTAGAACTCATACCGAACCCCGCTCGTCGTGGCGTCGGTGTAGAACAGTTTGGAGACCTTAAATGAGGCTACCGGGCATTCCTTGGGATCTGAAGGTCGATTCGCCTGATCCGTACACTTTACGCCGATAGTTTGGATCTTGGCATATATCTCGTCCATACCTTCGACCCCCCATCCGAAGCCATGCAAATGAGGTTTATCAACCGTGGCATAGCGTTGCTCTCCATCGATGACGTACTTCTGGGGGTCGATGCAATCAAAGAATACGTCCGCGATTGACGTAAAAATACAGTAATCCGTAGGGTAAGTGGGATATCTAGGATCTGGTTTTGAGAACAGCGATGATCGCCACACACTGGGAATACCGAAAACTCGCTGGAAAAATTCGTCGGCGGCCTCCAAGCTCGGGACTCGGTGGCTAGGATGGTATAATTTGATTATCTTGAACCCCATCTTGTTTGTCGAACAAGATCAAGCCAAAAGATTGCACGTTCACAGCCAACAGTCGGAGATACTTCTATTGATACTAGAGCGGATGTGCATTCATAAAAGAGCATGTGGGACTGGGCGAAAATTACGCAAGCACCAGGCACGATCTGGGTGGTCGTTGGCGCACGACAACAAATAAACTATAGAGGAATCTTGGCTACTGTGGGTCACATCGAGTATCGAGGCACGGAAATACGTGTAGTAGAATGCATCTTGTTCCTCCGGTGGAATAAATCCACGCCGATAACGTTCCGTGATGCAATATGAGATCCGATCAGTAGCACACCCTTTTCCCCCACAAGCAAAGGCTTCTAGCGCACTGTGTGGACTGTTTAACATGTTCCTGCGGGTTGTGAATCCATGCCTTCTGTCCTCGCAGTCGGCTTGCACTTCAATGGGTTTCTTGTTCGGGAATATCGAACTCACTTGAGGTGGTGGGACCTCCAATCTGGTACTCCTTTTCTCTGCCTAGACTGTGAGCCCGCCATCGACCACAATGACAGCGCCGGTGATGTAACTGGCGTCGTCGGACAACAAAAGGCGTGCGACGTTGGCAACCTCGTCTGCAGTCCCAATTCTCTTGATTGGCGTACGGCCACGGAGTTCCGCATCCATTGCCATCGCCTCTGGACCAAGCTTCTCTGGCGCATACATGGGCGTCTGAATGGTGCCGGGGGCGATCATATTTGACTGAAACGCCACTGGGTCCAAGCTCGATGGCGGCACATTTGCCGAGCCAATGCACTGCGTGCTTTGAGGCAACGTATGAGTGTAGTGCTGCTGCCCCTCGTTCCCCTTCCGTAGACCCTATGAGCACGATCGCTCCTTTTGCCTTGACAATCGCAGCCGTTGCAGCAGAGACCGTGTACACAATCCCGTCGTAGTTGACATTCATGACCAAAGCATGATCCTCAAAGGACGGGTTAGTCATTCCGTCCATACGGACTATGCCCGCAGCCCCAACGAGGTTCGTAATGTTAATCGATGAAGCCGCCGCCTCTTCAGCTGCTGCAAGACCTCTTCCCACTCGTCGACATTGACAATACGGTGTGTGATTTGGGTGGACGACCGTGCTGCGAGGGCTTGCTTCTTCGTGACTTCGAGGCCACTGTTGTCGATGTACCATAACCAAAGGTCGTACCCAGATTTGCTGAGCTCAACTGCGCAAGCCCGGCCAATGCCAGGGGCCGCCCCAGTGATCAAGACAGAGTCCACCATTGATTTGTAGGGTACAGCAGTTTTAGTTGGGTAGAGACGAATTTTACGATTGATCGGGCTGTTGGATTCTAATTCATTACATGCAGCAAAAAAATGTTGGCATCGGCCCTCCTCATGTTATGCGGCACCTTTGTCGGAGACAACGACCCCAGTAGTTTTCGAATCCTGTGACGGTAAGAATGCGCTGGTTTTAGCTGGATCTAGACCCTTCTGCCTAAGAAAGTACTTTTTCACAAAGTCACAGCCCAGCATGGTGACTTGTGTGCAGAAGACACTCTCTGGAAGGATTGTTCTCATCACAGGAGGCGCGTCTGGCATCGAACTTGCTTTCGCTCACCTTGCGGCGTGCGAAGATGCTAAATTTATCTTCGCTGACCTGAACTCCAACAAGCAGACAGATGCTCTCCTCCCAGAACATGATCAAGTACATTTCCTCAAATGTGATGTGACGAAGCGAAAAGACCTTGAAAGCCTGATAACCGCGTCCGTTCGACGGTTCAACGGAACGCCCGATGTATTTGTGGCCTGAGCTGGAGTCTTTGAACCGGTGAGTCTTTTCACTTGATTGACGTAGATTCTCCAGCTTATGACTTACTTTCAGTCATCTTCAAACTTCTGGGATGATCCAGAAGAAGATAGCTACCTCGAAATGGATTTAATGCAGTCCACCCAATAAAACTGTTTCGTATTGCGATCCGAGAATGCATAAAGAAACGCAAGAAAGGCCTCGTAATGATTCTCTCCAGCGTGGCGGGCTTTAGAAGAGCTTTTGCGGCACCTCTCTACTGTGCGACAAAGCATACTGTTATTGGTTTCGTGAGAAGCATGGCTGAACTTGCAGCCCCTTACGGCATTAGGGTTGTGGCTGTCGCGCCCTCGTAGGTTTTGTTGGAGGTCTTAGTCAAGTTTCTGCTAATCTCGAGTGACCAAGTGTGGTGCGAACACCAATGATGCTTCAGGATGAAGTTCGTGCCAAACGGTACCGCGTCTCAGAGACAAACTCGCTCTCACCCGAACCTGTTGCAAAATCCATGCTGGATCTTTGTTTGGACGAAGAGTTCCCAGGCGGTTCCAGCCTGGAGATAACCACGTCCGGTACGCGAATGCTAGGTACATGGAATATTGAGCCGCCCTCGGGCATGACGTCGCAGCAAGATGAAGCATCGAAGAATGATCCAGTCTATCAGCTACTGGTGAAGAAGGCAAAGGATGAATCTTTCTGAGATTGACCAGGTTCCCTCTGAAGGAAGAATCTGCCGGCATACACACTATGGAAAAGATACTGGACGTCCTCGTTCATGGTGGCTCTAGTCTAGGGCCTTGGACACATCATTCCAGGGCACCTGCACCCCCTCGCGTATCTTCATCAACGCTTTCGCACCCATGTCTGGCATTGTCTTTCCCGAAAACCACATCATCTGCGGCTCGGGCGTGCCGGGCGCAAACTTGATATCGTAATTGATCAAAGTGTAAACGAGCAGCACTTTGATCGCGTTTACCGCAAAGAAACGGCCCGGACAGGCGTGTTTCCCATGTCTGGAACAGTCAATCAATTTTATCATCAATCGCTTCGTTGTGTGCTCTACTCACCCAAAGTATGTAAATTTTGGCGTCATTTGAACCAGGGAGTGGAGTGTCTCCTGGCCGGGCACAAGGCGCATTTTCTGGAATCGCCACGGGTCAAATTCGCGGGCGGTTGGTCCCCAGACGTCAGGATCGAGGTTGGCGGCTGACGAGGGAGTCAGAATGTATGTTCCTTTGGGAACGAACGTCCCATCGCTCAAAGTATAGTCCCGCATTGCGATTCGGTCCATAGTTCCTTGTACTGTTGTCATATACGGAATGTTCGTAGCTAGCCATAGGTTCGCCTACCGGCTTGAAAGGGGTGGAAACGCGCGCTCTCTTTAATGAAGCTGTCAAGCTTCATCAGCTTCGTCAGACCTTGCTTCTTCCATTGTCCGTCCTCGGAAGCAAAAACCTCTTTGATTTCTTGTCGCAGCTCGTCGTGATACTGAGGATGCAGTGCCAAGTCGTACATGGCATTCAGGTATGTGACACTGCTGGTGTGGACAGCTGCGGTAAGGATGGGAATCAACCTCAATGTAAGGACCTTGTAATCGAACTTTTCGGGGGGGGGGGTGATGTCCAAAACCCATTGAACTAGATTTGTCAAGGTCTGATCTTAATGGGCATGTTCGAGCCAATTTACCTGTATCAGCAGGCTTTGTCGCCTCGTACTTGTCAAGAGTGCCATTTTTGATTGCCGTTTCTTTTGCGGCAACTCTTTTCTTCAAAAGTGGAATCAGGTACTTGTTTGCTCTGGCCGTCTGCTCCGCAATACCTCTTGAAGTACAGCGCAAGTGGTTTCATACACTCTGGATAGTGCCGAATCATGTTAGCTCCCCCAAAAAATGTTTCGCTGTATTCGATGGAGAGTTTCAAAAAGTCTTTGTTCCTTACCAACTCGGCGCCAAAGAGCAGTCTGTTGGCGGTCCTTGTTACGATATTGAACGCTACCGGATACATGTGATATTCAGCCCAATCTATAGACGTGAGTTGTGGTCCGATTCAGCTTGAGAGTGATAGCAACCTTTTGGCTCGCCAATAACATCGTGCAAGGCGCCCTGTGCTTCGTCCACGATTGCGGGAAGACCAGGACCTATCGGATTAGCAGCGAACATAGCCTTAAAAGCACAAGTGGTAAATTACCCAGGCTCTGAGTTAATTGCTTCGATACGACGTCAAAGTGATACTGATCCCACTCAAGATCACGATGCATGGTGTGACGTGTTTGCATCAGCTCATTGTTTGCGGGTAGGTTGTGCAGGTCAATCTCCTTTGCACTGTGCAATTCTTCGATGAACCTGGGATGAACAACAAACTGGCAACCACCTGGCGTTCTCATCAACCAATTCTGGCCCTTTTTTGTGTACTAAATCTGTCAGCAATTGACTTCAGTCTTCCATCTTCACAGTAACTAACTTTTTCGTAACCTGCACAGATGACCTTATGACCATTTTCTACAAACTTCTGTGCATCTGCGTCGATACCGGCACGACCTGGCAAATGGGAAAATCATAACCACGGTACATCAGGAATTTGCTTCTTCGTTTTCCCGAATGCCTTGAAGCTTGCATAGAGAATGGCAGCAACCACGAGGGTGAATTTGTAGAGCGAGAATCTGCCCGTATCAGCAATAAGTCGGCCTGGTCCTTCCATTCTATCGGTGATCTTGAGTGTTGTTTCCGAAATGAGCCAAGGATGTCACCTCTGTAGCAGAGCAATATATCAAGCACAAAGCGATGGCTTCAAGACAATGAGGTTTCCATAATATGCAGAATTTTGATGTTCAATAGCGTTTCATAGCATCCCTAAATTCTCAGTGTCACTTGGTGATCGAAAATATTCATAAGTTGATGAGTTGTAGCCAACGACATAGCTTCAACATAGGGTTCGGATGTGTTGGGCGTTGGCGCTTCCAGACGCATCTTATGCCCACAAAGCGGAGAGCATAGTAATGTCGGTGCGCCCACTGGATGTTTGTATAGGCTCGTCACTCGTGGGGAATCATCTGCATCCGTCAGGGCACTCAATTCGGTTCGAGCTTCTTATGCTACCCGGACACAACGATCACGCAAGAATGGATCACAATCCCCAGTCTGCTTGAAGTGAGCGACCATCCTGGTCTCAGCTTCAACGTGGCCATAGGGCTTTAGGAAGGCCCACGTCGATGTTTGCAGACCTACGTGATTCAGCCTGGGGCAGGGGGTTGCGGAACTTTTCAAATTGTCTATGACGAGAGAGTCGCATAACTTATTACTTATCGGCTGAGTCGTTCAAGTTTCCGTATTTGTCCCCCCAAGTACACAACGAAAGAAACATTCTCGACCAATCTTCTTTATATGCATGTATGCGTTGCTACATTGTGGTGTTACTTGCACATTCCATGGAGGTCTATTCTATGCCTTAGTTACATCGAACCCTTCCCATCCCTTAAGTGTTGCGCGGATCTGCGGTTCGTATTGGTTGATACCATTAGTATACGTAAGCATTTGAACTTTCTTCCCAGGAACTAGAGAATTGTCAGTGCGAGGGCCGGTAAGTGGTGCGACATAGTCTCAAGGTCAACTTACTATTGCCACCTGTCCACCACGAGTTGGTCAAGGGAAACAGTGTCTTTTCGCTCATAGCCGTGATCATGTCGCACCATTCGTCCTGGGCCTCTTTCGTTGGCTCAATGCATTTGGCGCCTTCTTTCTCGAGCTTTTCTATAGCATCAACTACCCAGTCAACTTGGCACTCCAAGATCGTAGGTCCATTGGAAAGGGCAGTCGGTGCTGCCGCCATCAGTCAACATCAGGTCACAGTAGGATCAAATTTTGGCTGAACGTACCTTGAGGGCTGTACACCATGTAGCAGTTAGGGAAGCCGTTGACCGTAAGGCCGAGATATGTGCTGATTCCTTCCTTTGACCATATGTCTTTGATATTGCGTCCATCCTTATTCAGAAGACCCATTTGCGACACCCTGTGAACATTAGCACCTGGCGAAAGATGGGTGACGAGCCCAAGGGTGATCTTACGAGCCAGTGAAACTCTCAAAGCCAGTTGCAAGGATAACATAGTCGTACTCCCTTTCGACTCCATCTGTGGTGACGATACCTTTCTCCGTAAAGGTCTCGATGGGAGTTGCGTTGAGGTCGACGAGCTCAACATGCTTCTTGTCCATCATTTCGTAGTAGTCTTGCTCGAGTGGGCATCTCTTCGTTAGTATTGGGTATGGTGGTTCCAGTGGCGCAATCAAGTCTCGCTTTTTAGGGTCTGATATCCGAGCGCGTGTTTTCTTGGCCCAGAAGTCGTATGCCAGCCGGTTGGCCTTGAGGTCGAAAAAAATCTCCTTGTAATTTGAAGCACCAAATCCGAACGAGCCTGCTTTCCACAAGTTTTCGTAATGTTGTTCCCGCTCTTCATCCGAGACATCAAATATAGAAACCTCTGGAGCTGGTCTTGGGTAGCCACCGGCTGATTTTCGTCCTTCTTTGAAGAGAACCCCATAGTATGGCTTCATACAGTCTTGTTCTGCCTCTGTAACAGGTCGCTGGGCCATTGGGAGGCAGAGACTCGGCCTGCGAAAATAGTTGTCCAATTTGGCAGCCACCTTGGTCAGTTCTTGAACAATCTGGATAGCAGTTGCTCCAGCTCCAATCACTGCCACCTTTTTCCCCGTGACATCGAGGTTTTCTGGCCAGAATCCTGAATGATGAACGACGCCTCGATAATTTTGAAACCCAGGAAAGTCAGGATAGTGGCGTCGATGCAGTAAACCTGCGCAAAGAAAAAGATGTTTGCAGGTGGCCACATGGTTTGCTTCGGTCTTGACCGTCCATCGACCACTTTCGCTATTCCATTCGCAAGAGTTGACACGAGCATCGAATTCCACGTCTTTGCGTAGATTCAGTACTTTTGCAACGTGGAAGAAGTAGGAGCGAATTTCATTATGATCTGGGAATCGCTCTTTGAAGTTCCAATCTTTCCACACCTCAGGCAGGCTTAACTGGTAGTAGGGCCATTCTGAATCCACGCGAGCCCCAGGATATCGATTCCAATGCCAAACACCTCCAAAGTCGGAACCTGCCTCAAAGACTTTGACATTGAATCCTAGATTTCGAAGCCGATGGAGTCCATACATGCCACTAAACCCGCCCCCCACAATCAGCACATCGCAATTGACAATAGATCCCATGTTTGGGTTCACTTCGGACATCTTGGACTGGTTGGACGTCGGAAAGCCGCTGTGTCGATCGAGTACGAAACAGATTAACTGCGAATGAAGGTTCGACAGGTGCATTAAAATACAACTCCGAGCGCATTTTGTCAAACAGTGGTGATGCCAGGATTTGGCATGGTCGTCAACTACGACCCGGATGCATGGCATAATGCACCCGGACCACTGATTCTGTTCGCCTAGTTGCGCTTTGGGGCATGATCAGTCACCTGATTGCGAGTCAATGACGGCTTGATCAATACCGTTTAAGCTGGTGAGAAGCCATCATCTGATAGAAATTGATACTTCATGGCTGTATTTCCAAGGCTCACACAGAAACCTCCCACTTTAGACTCTTGCATACTGGCTTTTTAACAGGATCGCATTCTCAATCCTGGGACTGGGCCTCGAATCGGACCAAATCATTCTAATTTTGGTGAAATATCACGTACCATTGAGGAGGCTATGATTTTGAAATGCAACTATATGTTTCCTTAGGTAGTCATTGATCCTCCCCCGTCGTTCAACTCATTGCGCTGGCCATTTCCCGCCTCTGGACTAGAGACCTTGATTTGGTCGCGACTTCAGAACTCGATCCATCCCCTAGCTACGTAATTCTCGGTTAGTCCAGGCCTGCCGTCACCTGGGAACGCCACTGCTTGAACGTTAGAACTTGTGCATCGTTCTATATCCTGCCCCTTTTAAGAAAACGTTCCGGTACATCAATGATTTTGGCGCGGATGTATTCGACCAGCTTCTTCCCAAGGCAATCCAGGCCAGCGCGAGCATTGTATCCTCTATCAAGGTGATCATGAAGCAAGAAATGGACAGCTCGTAAATTCGGCAGCTCGAACCGATTGATGGGCTTACCTGCATAATCGTCGGCCAAAAGTTCCTTTAATTTCGCCAGAGTGAACGTTGAACGGAGCCAGTCCCATTCGTCGTCATGTCTTACGAACAGACCAAGATTGGCATCTGAGGATTTATCTCCAGACCGCCCAAGCACAATCGAACCAAGAGGTGTTCGCACTGTAGGGCCCCATTGATCTGACTGTGCCATATCAGGATCATATGACTTCTGCTGTGTTGGATACGTCTTCGTGACATCGGCTGATGGAAAGGAGATAATTTCACCATTGTGGAGGTGAACGCGCTCATCCACCACCGACTGACCGAGAAGAGATACCCAGTACTCATAGTAAGGCCTTCCTGTGCCTTGACGAGAGTCTGTGGTCGGCATTAGTTCCGGGCACCCTTGCAGGATGTTGTTCCATTTTGCACCATAACAGAAATTTCTCTGGGCCGAGCAACTCCGGGTCATCGGTCTGAGCAAAAATCCGAAGGTCAACCGTCGCGGCGTCTTGTGTCCGAGCATCAGGGTTCGGTGATCCGGCAATATGGAATTTAAGTAGCATAAACTTGCGATACATCTCAGGTCGCATGGCTGCTATAGCCTGAGCTTTGACCATGGCAGCTTTTTCTTCGATATACAGGCTGGTGAGGTAGACGTGATACTCGGCTCGATAGCCCCCAAACGCCGTAATGCCCACCTTGGTGTTTGGTGGTGGTGGGAGGCCTCGAATTCCTGTTACTCTTACACGGTCGGATCAGACCTTTTGTATCTTTATGCCCTCCAGGTCTGCAACAACAGATGAATTTTAGTACAGCGGACCTTGGATCTCGTAAACCAATTGTGAAGTCAAGGTTTCCACTGACACTTCACCGTCTTTGCCAGGTTTCTTAGAGATCTTGAATTCTCCAGTGTGGCTGATATGCGTGAAGTGATACTCAAATCTACGGCCTTTCCCTGCCATTTCTTGAATCCAGAATAGCAGCCTCCGGTGGCGTAGGTGCTGCACTCGATCAAATGTCCAGCCACCAACACAGAAGCCAAGCCTCGTGGTTGTCCGCAGCCCATCGGTGCCACCATATGGCGGCACCGATGCACGGGGAGGAATCAGCCACTCGCCCGCAGATAACGATATCCGAGTCACGGAGTGCCCGCGCGACCCCGAAAGCGCCTAGGTAGCTCTGTGCACAGATGGGATCGAACCCCCGACTGCTGATGTCTTTGCCGGTCGTGATGTTAGTAAACTTGGCCGTCTTCGAGCTTATCATTTCCAGCACCGGCTCGCTCACATCGTCTCCCTCCACCCAGGCCACTCGCAGTTCCAGATTCTGCTGGGCAACAAGTCCCTTGGCGGCTTCGGCCAGTCCATGAGCATTGCTCCCACCAGAATTGCAAACCACCTTGGTTTTGTGCTGTGCGAGGTACTTCAGTGACGGCTCAATTTTTGTCAAGAAATTAGAGTGGAAAGCCTTCTAATGCGGAACCGAGCTCTGATATTGATCCGAGTTTTTCCGATTCCTGTCAAGTCAGAGTTTGTACGAGGCGAGGTTGCCGAAAAGGTGGCTTGTCCATTCGCGGTAGAGCCTCTTTCGTGGGTTTGGGAGCGGGGCTGTGGAGAGTCAACGACATATGCGCCATGTTCCTATCGGGCATCCGCAATTGGTTGCAACATTCACTACGCAACACCGCCTCGTGAGAGCCTCTGGTGCTAATGGAGATGGCGGCAGTGCCAAGCCTGTCAAGTCTTGGGGCATTGAAGACATCCAATCATGTGACAGATAATACACACTCTAGATTAGTCTATCAAGGTCCAGACCCACTGCAATCTGTCCATTCTTTCGTGTCGTGCCAAACGACTTCGCTCCAGGCCTCCACAGACCAAGTTGCGGGATCCCAGATTGCGGGGCCCCTGGATCCGGGGTGTCGGGTCACACACTATATGGAATCAGGCCTGCACCCGAGTGTCTTCATCGTCGACCTGTTTCGCCCTCCTGCTCGATCGCTTTCCTGACCCTTGTCGCCTGTACCTTTCTGTGCGAGGTCTTAGACTTGACAGTCCTTGACTAGCACACTTGAGCCACTGCTCTTGGTCCGTCGCTCTCATGGCCGCAGAAAACAATGAGGTTGATGTTGCCCATCATGATATCTTGGCCAGTGGAGCCCATTCCGGCGACCAGTACCACGAGCACGACATTACCGACCCATCTCAAGAAGCAACGCCGGCTTCTGCCAGAAGATGGCTTGCCATTGCCTCCCTGATCTTCTTGTACAATATTTCCCTCGGAGGGTTTCTTTGCATTGTGTCAATCCTCAGCTATATCAACAGTGACATCGGACCCAGCCCGGAATACACGTGGCTAGCTTCATCCTGGACCGTCGCTTCCGGAGTCGGTTTGATCGTGGCCGGTTCGCTATCCGATCTGATCGGCCGAAGATGGTTTTGTATCGCTACAGGCGTCACTGGCATTATTTCCGCCTTAATTGGTGGACTCGCTCAAAATATTCCCACTGGTGAGTGTTTTTACTCTGATGCTCGTCCAATTCGATGTAACTAGTGACTAGCGATCGTGGCCATGTCTATCATGGGACTCAACGGAGGGCTGTCCGTGAATTCCTTTAGTGCTGTGGCAGAGCTTGTTCCGACCAAGTACAGAGGCTACGCGATTGGAACCATGAATGGCTCAGCGGTTGTCTGGGTCGCCTGTGGCTCTCTCATCGGCCATGAGATGGCTGTTAATACAGGCCCGGGCTGGAGATCAGTCTTTTGGATGATCTTGGCCGTCAACATTGTGGGAACAGTTTTCACCTTTTTAACCTATTTCCCCGCGACGCCGTTGGCAGCCAAATCAATCGATAAGAGACAACTTCTGAGAGACTTCGACTACATTGGTCTATTCGGAATCATCGTTAGTCCATGCCTTACTGACTGCCTTCACTTCGCGTTCTAACCAGGATGTATAGGCCGGTCCTACCCTCTTCCTCATGGGTATCATCTGGGTCCCTACCTACGGTGCTAAGAATGTAAGATTCATCGCCCCTTGCATCATGGGAGCTGTCATGATGATCGTTTTGGCCGTGTACGAGGGTTATTTCGCGAAAAATCCTCTCCTCCATCCGTTCCTATTCAAGAGAGTACGAACCTTCACGATGCTCCTGGTGACAGCCATGGTCGGGGGCATGCTTTTCTATTCACTTGAAACATTCTTTCCGACGTACCTAGTCACCATCTACGACGGAACTAATGGTAGACAAGTTGGTATCGATGGCATACCCTTTGGTTTTGGAACGCAAATTGGGGGTGTCGGTGCTGCGTTCCTCCTGCCTCTCATTGGACCTAAGGTCGGTACCACGGCAATGGTCTCGGCTGGCGTCCTCTTCCAGGTTATCTTCATCCCCTTGATGTGTTTACCGGGAATCGACTCCAAAGGAATGGCTTTGGCATTCTCCTGCTTGGCTGGGGTTGGTAGGTTTTGCCAACATGCGCATCTCAGGCAGTAGCTAACGATGCTAGGAATCGGCTGCATCGAGCTACTCACTATATTGCTCATTCAGCTGGCTACTCCCGACGAATGGATCGGATTTGCCAACGGAGCCATCGGTCTCGCTAGGTGCATGGGAGGCTCAGTCGGCACTGCTATCTACACCACTATTTTCACAAGCAAGGCTGCCGAATTCATTCCTACTCGTGTGGCGGCCGCGGCAGTTGAGGCTGGCTTACCTCAAACTTCCCTGCCATCGCTTTTGGGTATATTGACCGGCGTCGTCACAACAATGCCCATCACCGAGGTCCCAGGTATCACACCTAAGATAATCCTTGCCTCTAGCACGGCCTTGAAGAATGCCTACATTGCATCCTTCAAGTATGTGTGGTATGCAAGTATCCCCTTTGGACTTGTGTCGTTGGCATGCGCACTTTCTACCAAAGACGTGAGTTTAGCCATTACCGTTCATGACCCAGACGTTCTTAACTAACGGCCTATAGTTGTCCCCGAATCTCACCATGAAGGTAGCTCAACATATCACTTCAGAATTACCCATGACAGATGTAGAAGTGAGTCATCACGAAGACATTTCCTCAAAATGACAACAAAGAATTATAAAAAGGATTTGAGATAAAGTAGGGAACCTCATGGTTGGAAAGTTGCCTGAGAGGGGCAAATGCAGATCACTAAGTACAGGTCAAGCAGGGGATTTTACTAGCCCAAAACCGTATTATAAGCGTTCCTGAATCTTGCTGCTTCAAGTCAATGAACATCGGTCTGCCAAACAAAAGAGTATTTTCCTTCAAAAACCACACTATCTTCTGTTTGTCAAAGACAGCCATACATCCTGACTTTGACAAGATTCCCACATCAGCCTGCGCCATCGCGCTGAGTGAGCCATGACTAGCAGTACATAAGCCTGGATTAAACCTGTTTGAAGTTCCTTCAAAGCAGAGATTGGAGTGAGGTTCTGCATATGCATGGTTTCATGACCAGCAGACCCTAAACCCCTTTTTATCCGGATAATCCTTCTGGAGAAGAATCGTATGAACGCGCAATGGGGTTCAGTAAAGCCTTTCACCTCGCAGCCTCGAGCGTCCATTTGTAGAATTGTCGAGCGGCTCCCCCATCAGGAGCATTCAACAGGAAATCGAGAACGGGCGAATCATGTGCTTCTCCCGGGCTGCTGAAAAACTCGACATTATTGAGAACAGCCTGTGAATTGCACATTACTGACCAGTTCTGCTGGGGAGGGGATACTGGATAAGAAGGCAGGGGTGGGGTTTACCTTGATGCGGTCTGCAAAGCGTGCAATGTCATCGGCAAAGAGTTCGTCGCCACCAGCAATAACGTATAGCTTATTAACCTTCAGAGATGCCCACCAATTGGCATCCGCTCGAAGAGGTGTTGTGTAATTGTCTTCGGCAGCATTGCCAATATATGACGACGACCACTCTCGCAAGTTGACAACGTCTAAACAGTCTTTGTACCTGTTCTCCACCATGCAGGGTGAATCAGTCGCAAATGTGACCCAGGGTGAGATCAAGACAGCCCCAGCGACCGGCTCAGCCACTTCGACAACGGGGACCTGGAGAGATGGCCGAGAGATGTGCGAGAGCAGCGCCAATGCGAGGTTTCCTCCAGCTGAATCACCAGCGACCAGTATCTGTCCCATAATTGGTGAGTGAGGGTTGGAGGACTGTAACAAACACGAAGAAAGCCCTTACCCTAGATGGGGAGATCTTCAGCTCTTCGGTCAGGTGCTTGTAGGCGTTGACAGCTTGTCTCAACTGTGTCGGATATTGTGCGGACGGAGCCAAATCTTGAAGCAATCAGATCCACGCAACCAGGTTACTCGATAGCCGTCATTCTACTAACCGTAATGCAAGATGAGTGCACTTAATGACAAAGATTCTTCGGTTGCTTTGTGAATCAAATTGTGAAGCAAGTGAAAATGACCAGCTACCGCCGGCATCGCATATCCTCAAGTTCGCTCACCATCCCAGTCACATTTGCACACCAGTTTTATGTCAACTTTCGGATGCGGGGCATGCAGTACAGCCGGGCGTGCACTCCGCCATGTTCGACCCCGAGTCGATGTTTTTGGGTGGGAAGGTGACCGCATTTGTGGGGACGGATATCCGCCGCAAGGACGCGCTGACCCACTGGCGCCAAGGGGGGCGATGAGGCGGTGAACCTAACAGGCATACCATAAATTGCTTCAATCGTGGTCTCTAGAGCCGACAAAAACTGGAAAGCGGTCCTCACTCACTGGATAATGCCAACATTTCCACCACATGACTTGCTCAAGTGGCTTGGAAAAATAAACCGGGACGCAAAATATTGTAGTCAGTCTAGAAGAGGGCCGCTGGATTTGGGCCGCGGCAGCTAAGAGTTCCCCATTCCAAGACTATGAAAGGATTTACGCTGCCCGGACCGTCGTCCAAGATCGAGTTCGTGAGCAGCGGTAAATTTGGCATCCCGAGCAATTGGTGTTTTGCCGAAAGCGTGTGCTGTTCCCCGAATACGAGGCTACAGTGCTGATTGTGATATTTGCACGTAAATATAGTCTTCCAACTCTCAAAGTCAAGGTCAGTACGTGAGAGTGTCATCGTGGAGCCTCTCAGGAGACGCACGCAGGCACAAGCACTTACATGACAGGCTCACAGACATCTTGCGAAATCCTGTGTGAATACAGAGGACCTGGTGGACACTAAATTGGCACCACACACTCACTTTTGTGCTTGTTTCACTTGTTACGTCGTCCTAACGATTGGCGGCCCAATATCTATAGAATGTGAAATGGAAATTCTCTCAAATATAGGTACGGCACCCTTCTGAAACAATGCCAGGTACCAAAACAAAAAGATCGACCGATCGCAGGATCGGGGAATCCTGAATCGAGGGCAAAAAGCTTGAGTCCTGTTCATAGACAATCAATTCAGCCGCTACCAGATCATATGCTGGAGCGGTGTCGACATTAACTCGGGAGAACTCCAGCATCTGGATTCTAATCTTTATCGGGCAGACGGGTACCCAGTGGGAAGGCTCTCAAGAACGTCGTGATAGTGAACAAGGCCAAGGCCATGGGCACGTCGTTCTCATTGCGATACATACACGACCGAACGAGAATCAGAGGTGGGGTTGAGAGCCCTGAGTTTGTTGGACTTCGACCTCTCCCACATAAATGCTTGCTGGCGTGAAGGTCTTTGTCATTACTCCCATAATCCGGACTCCGCAGCCAGGTCGTCAAGTGTGCGAGTCAGACCCGCAAACGCCACAATGAGTGATCTTGATGTCGCCATCGGCTTGTTCAAAAGGTTCCGGCTCATATTGTTCCCAAACCATATTCCTTGGTGGACTGGAAGCATCTGGTCCGCGACCCTTGGAAGGTGTAATCTGGTGGCGTCTTGGAGTGTGCGATGTGTGAGCAAAATGTATGAGTTCAGCTCAGCCTCTAACCTTCTTTTCCAGTTAAGAGGAATTGAAGAAAGACTTGAACGAAAATTGAAAATTAAGGAGAGACTTCTACGGCTATACTAACACCTAGCACCGTCTTCTTGATTTTCATTCGACGCAACGACAGCCACTCATCTGAGGCGGGTGAGGTCTTTGGCCAAATTCGACTATGTCAAGATCCCCACGAATTCTGTCGTTTGTTCGACCGATTCCGAGACTTCGGTCTCGAAGAGAACTTGAATATTCCGATAGTTCAACACCACAACTTCAGCTTCAACTGTTTCTTGCTGCAATCTGGGTGACTACGCCAAACTACCATGAGATGCTCAGAATGAACGTCCTTGAGTTTAATTCTTCAGGGTTGGTATGGGGAGGGAGAGTACTAGCATCATGGATGCTCTCCCCAATAGCGCTGACGGTACCACTGTTCCCCGTGCAAGAGGTTTAGTAACAGAGGTCACTTCGACACGAGGTGGGCGGCTTAGAAGGTCAGAATGTTGCCGTCCACATCTCCAAAAAAAACCATTGGGAATCGTCCCAGACCAATGCTCCTGTAAAAGGTCATTATTACTTTCCACGAAAACTCTACTCTGAGGGCAAATCGATAATTACCTTCTGTTCATTAATATACATTTTGTATCCAGCATCCTGTACTTTCGTCTGTACCTCGTAAAAAATCGGGGTCTTCATGCAATATCGCACGATACCTTGCCGAAATCAGTCCCCGTTCATCGTACGCTGATATTCAGGACATACCTTTTTGGTACCATGTCGGATTCAGGCCAGGATCCTTCAATAGTTCTGTGGGTAAAAGTTGTGAGGATGTTTCTCCTTGAGGTTGTAGTTGGTTATGCTTACTTCCATTGTCCTTGTATTCAACAGCTCGAGATGCGTATGACTAGGATCTCGAGATCCCCTCAAGAAATGGCAGTCGGACCATACATTTTCGTGATGAGAGAAACTTTTCATTTGAGCCATGAAGTGATCGCGGCCCCCTACTGCACAGTTGAAATGCTCGTCAGGATTGATGTCTCCAAAGTCTACACCCTTATCATGAGTCATTCTTGAACGAGAATCAGCTGCCATATTGGACATAGTGTGATCACGATGATGGAACTGACCAAAAGACTGATACCACTTAGTGGTTTCGGGAAAATTCACGCAGTTCAACATGAAGTGTAGAAAGGATCGGTGATGGGGTTTTGGAGCTGCGGCTTTTGCAACCAGGGGGTTGTTTTTGATGGATATCAATTCGACGAACGTGCCCTCAGGATCCTGGACTAGAAGGGACATTGTTTCTCCCTAAGGTCGTGGAAATTCTATTGCCTCGTGCAACACCTTGGTGTCTGGAAAGTCTTTCCGTAATCTGGCAAGCTCTGCCTCTGCGTCATCAAATAGTAAGGTCATCCCCCGGGAGCCGATTTGGTTGAACTTTTGCGGCCATTGGGCATCGGTCACAAGACCATTCCAAACTATACATCCAAATGTGCATATATGGATCTCCCAGTAGTCTGATGGCACGAACTGCATAGAAGTCCTCGGGTTGGACACCTCGCGCGGTGAACCATTCTTTGGGAAGCTCAGCTCCCTCAACCAGATCCGCCTCACCTAAGCTCAGATCAGCGGCTTATATTTCTGAGTTTTGAGCCTGTCCGAACTTACGGTCGATGACATAATCAATGTTACCATACAGACTCAACTGAGCTTCCAAGTCGGAAACATCCTGTTGGACAGCGAACAAGGCAATAAAGTTTGGCAAAGTCATTTCTTGAAATGTGACGGTCTAGGTGCCAATCAATTTCGGAATCCAACCTCAGCTATAATCGCAAAGTCCGCCAGATGTGGCAAAGAGGCTTGTAAAGAGCTAATGACACTTGCTACATACTATTAGTCAGTCAGCTCGTACAAGCCGTTGTGAAAATTCTTAGTCAAGAAGGTTTATCTCTGGGTTCATCAGAAAGCGGGGAACCTAGTGTCGCATGAACGACTTGCCAAGCCCGGAATACTGATACAGTTTGTGTCACCTCAGCCAGTTGCGGTGTTGGCGGAAGAGAAGATTGTGGTTTCGCCAGTCCTACTGTGGTGGAACATAGTTAGAGAACGCCGAAGACGTCTCCGTAAAGGATTAGTCTGAGGTATTTGGCGCGTTGCAGCTCCAGTATTTGCCGAGCCTCTGATTCCTCTTACTGCGAATCTGGGTACCGTTGCGATTGCAGTCGCTGGCACCAGGTCAGTCTCCCATGCACCTGTCCTTGCTCGTTCTGATTCTGCTGTGGGTCCCTCTTCAGCAGAAGTGGGACGCAAAGGACTTGTCCAAGAAGTCACCCTATGGTTGTGATCGACGTAGTACTCTCGACCGTTTTCGGTGTATCTGCGCTCCTATCCAGACGGAAAAAGACCTTGTTGCGTATCATTCTCATGTGTCGTAATATTGTCGAGCTCGTCCTCCTTGTTCAACAGAGCATCTTCTGGCCGCTCCGCGAATGTGTCCCACCTTGCCGCCCTAATGAAATCGAAGTTGGGCAACTCAATTTGTCGTGGCTTAAAGATGGCAGAGAACTCCAAAAATGCTTGGGTACAGGCGTCTTGCTCGTCTGCGCGAGTCTTGGCTTGACCCTTCGCATCCTTCATCTTGGGTTCAAAGTGACTCCCGCAGGTCCTCTATCAACTCCCTATCAGTATTGTCTTCCGGTAATTCGCCTTCCGAATACAGAGAGACCGTCTTTGCAAGACGGATCCGTGCTAACGACATTCTAAACACCCCGACGCCGCAGCCCATTGCCATATGCTCGACCAATTCACCATACTGCTCAAGAAAGTACTGCTCGTATTGAGTCTTGAAAGAAATGGTGGTTCTCTTGACCATGCCTGTTGCCCGATTAAGAACTCCAAGACGTCCAGCACGGGGTCATTAGAGAAGTGCCAGTTCGTTTTCAGTCGCATTTCTACTGACTTGAATTTTCCAGCCATTCGAATAGCAGCTTCTCGGCGTCTGACCAAGCTCCTCTTCTTATATGAGACGTGTACCAGGCGTTAATGGTCTTCACTAGGCAGTAGAAGTTGACATCGCTTATTGTTGTGTCGTCGCGCAAGTCCGTCGCAGTACCCATAGGCAGATACTTCAATGCTTCCCTCAGATTTCGGAGAGACGCTGAGCATCCAAGCAAAGAGTCGAAGCCCATACCTTCTGTGATCATTCTGGCCGCGAACCATATACTCCCTAGATACTCGCAGAGACGATTCGCAAGGGACGTGACAGATTCGGAATTTATTGAAACTGCGCTGCGAAGCAAGGGACGGGCTTAGCACGAGTATTTTCAAGGACGAGAACCCTCATCTGACCGCCGACAAGCTTCTCGATCTGCGAAGCGCCGAGTGAATCATGTCGCAGTAAATCGAGCATGAGGTCTGACCAGTTCGCCCCTCGTAGAGGAGAAATGTTTCATCTTCGAGTTCGATCTTTGAAAATCGTCCGTGTGTCGAGCGCCATAATTCAACGAACCTAACAACTTGAGATGTGTCAGACTGTGTGCATAATAGGACACATTGATTGCTCTCTCCCTTTACAACTAACTGTGTGCCTGCCACCTTTTTATAGGCGTATACGGCATCATTTGCCTACCTGGTCAGGAGGACCTTGTCGACGCCTCCAAGGGGTAAGTGTAACACCATACAAGCTTGATACAGTGGTGCGGAACACCACCAAACTTGTGTGCTGTCTGACAAGATCACAGTCATTCATCACTTTCTCCTCGAGGTTGATTTGGTCAAAATACACCCACTCACCACATTTTCCTAGCCATCCTAAAATCAGTGAGGCGCCTTGTACATGACCCTCTTGACTGCCAATCGGCATCAAATAACTCTTTGACGCCTGAATCAATGCCAATTGTTAAAATCGGATACTGTTTGACTCAGGCCTTCCAGGAGCAAACTCGCTTGTTTTTAAAAATAACAAAATCCACTCCCGATCTTTGTAAGTTTCATGATCACTGTCCATTGTACTCGATGTGCTGAGATGGCTGGCCTAGTTGAACGAATCCTTCGATGAAGGTACAGGGACCCTGGATCCAATTTAACGCGGCCATCTGTGCACAAATCAGGTCAGTCAATTGAGCCTTCAATGGACGAATGAATGCCAGTACAAGCGTGGTTGTAGGGGGAGGCCGATCAGGAAAGCTCACCATCAACATCAATATCAATTGATTGAAACTCGTGTCTTCAGGATTTCCATCCCCACCAGCACCGGTCACGTACTGCTGGAGCCATGTCCACGCGCCCTTGCCCTTACAAATCTTCAAGGGCAGGCGCACAGCAGCTGCCGCCGGTCCAGGAATATGAGATTGCTGCTCGTCGATAAGATTATCAGCAGTGATCGCCCCCGTGATATCGTAGCTTGAGGGCACGTCTTGCGTGACCATGAGTGGGTCGAGCTTGAAAAAGGCCCCTAGAATAGTTTCTTGTCAGCAATCATTTACCAGGAGTAAAGAATAAACGAAACAAAATCCGAGGGCACATACTCATTTCCATAAGAGCACTTCGAACAGTCCGCGCAGGTAACTGAAGTGATACAGTAGGTAGAATGCGACTGTACACATGCAATGGGCCCGGCCAATGGCGTGTAGGGGTCTATCAGCATCGTCTTCACCTGAAGCTTGGCTGTCTGTTGTGCTGCATAATTTCCCTCATCAGGGTCGATATAGTATGGTTGCGGAGCAGGAGGGGTATCCGGTTCGATCATAACGCGAGGATCACCTGGTTTCACAGTTTCGGCATCATCGTGTACGAAGTACGTGAACAGCTGCTCCCATTTCGTCGCACCCTCTCCGGAGTTGTTAGAGTCAAAGTAGCCAACCACTCCATCGAACGGTCTAGCGGCGTCTCTGATCTTCATGAGAAACTCGTACTCCAAGAGATCCGCTGGCTGGATCTCGGAGCTTGGTGGCAACGTCGTCTGCGATTCCATTGACGGTGACGCGAGTTCGAGACTGAGTCCAACATTCACCAAGGCGAGAGGTTTGCCCACCGGCAAATTTGCGAATTGAGCGTACTCTGGCGGTGCGTATGGCATCCCTTACAGACCTCCTTGTGATCAGGTTCCAGAAGCTGCGAAGGTATTCGGCGCCTTGAGGTCCGGGCTCAGTCAACCGCACAATCAACTGTTGAAGCTGTGGGGAGACAAGCGTGGAAGGATCGGACGGAAGATCAAATGGGAGCCATTTCGTCCGGGAAATGGTACCTTCTGGGCCACCTAGATTGAGCTCGACGTAGAATTCACCATCGCGGTGAAGAATTGTAATCCATAATGAGGATAGTTGACTACAATCCAGGACCAGACAGGTAACTCCCAGTCGTTGGTGGTCTTTCAACCCCTGAAGTTGTTATTTACGTCCATCTCTTGTTCCAGAGATGCGACATTCAGCCTGCTCGGCTGATTGATTGCTGGCGTCCACTGTACGTACGGGCACAGCGGATAGCCTCCAGGGAGAGCTGGATCTTCTTCCGTCAGAGCGGTGATCGTATTCAGCTGAGCGGTACCATTATCAAGGCTGATCACAGTCGAACAGACCTGATCTCCCAAGCACGGATGGAGGGTAGGTGGAACACCATCAGCATTTCCTTGGGCAGACTCGTCATTGATCCCGCGTATCGTTTGTCCAAACTTGTCTATGATATTGAATCTGGTGAGTCGCATCTGGCCATGTGTGACCGGTTTGAATCCGATGTTAAAGAGCATTTGAGAAGTCTACCAGATTTCCGTATGGCGTGAAGCCGGATTCGTCGTTGATGAATCTGAAATCATCCATCGTGAAGCCGGCATCAACAGCTGCCTTCAACGGCGCTTGGATTAGCACAGCAGCGACAATGCCTGGATCGCATGGGTTGGGCTGCACGTGCGAACCGTCAGCTGGGACAGGAAGTCCCTAGGTGAGGCCAGAGAGCTCAGATGAAACAGATTTCAACTTCCGAACCTGCTCAAGGAGTTCGCCGACGCCCATGTCAGAAGGTGCTTTGGTGGCCGCCATGTCAAGAACCTGAGCTACAACAGCATACAGATTTTCACTTGGAGTCGGCGTTAAAATGACTCGACCTGAAAGCATTCGCTGGTCCGAACTATTTTCTTCGTCTTCTGACAGTACTTCAGGTATCCCGTAGCGCACCTGGTCGTGAATGTTGCCCACAGGAGAGTTTAGGATCTGGACAGACCAATTCCCGAAGGAGCGTTGAAGAAAATTGCTTCCCACTCGATGTAGGGAGGACACCATGGCTGACCGGTCCAGGCCTGAAATCCCAATCCCGAAGAACGATCAATGATACTGGTAAGCGAATACCTCAGCAGAGAACGGATGATCAAAATGACCAAAAGACTTGATGTCGCGGTACGGGCCTGATCAGTGAAGAATCTAGCTGCTGAGGAAGTTGTGCTGCTGGTTCAGTCGTTGCAGCAGATGTGAACATCCCTCCAAGTCTGACCGGGGTATAGCCCACATACTGTACAGGCCAGCCCGAAGTCATGCCTGCAATGCACAAGGTCGGATCTTTGCGTTGACTAAAAACTGGTAACGCGATTTTTCTGGCCTTGACCATTGGCTCTATCAACCAATTTTCGTCATCATTCTTCTTACCTGCTATATTCTCAATCTGGAGTATCAGGCCGTTGTCTGCATCATTGATCAGTATCACCAGATCACTGGCAATACCACGGAGAGTAGACAGTCTTGCTCGATAGCGAGCTCTGCGGGTGGGATCCGTGTTCTCAGGGTCTGAAACAAACATCCACCACATCGCAAACATCGACCAACGTGTAAAGGTTAGTTTTCTATTCGCAGCATCACACTGCAACTGCAACCTATCAAGCTGTTCCAGAAAGTTGAGTTCCGAGAACTCCGAGCCCACTGCTGGCACTCTGCTTGGTTCAGCTGGAGCCCCTTCTGGGCCGTTGCGATCGTCATAATGCCATGCATTTCCTCCAGGCGAGGACCTGAAGTTGTGGGCATATGTTAGATCAGCCCCTTTGACTCTGGAATTGTAAGAGTCTTCCGAAGCATAGAGAAGCTCACTGAGGGTCAGTATATCTTCAGCCGCAGAGGAAGAGCCAGTACCAAGGACAGAGTCTTCATTGGCGTGGTGGGCTTGTAGGAACGTGAGCATCGCATCCAGGGGGGTTGCACCAATCGAAACCGGCTCAGTTTCCAGCGTCGAGATGAAAAGATTAGCAAATTTCTCGATCGGCTGGGTTGGCTTGGTGCTGCTGTCAAATTCCACATTGAGAACCGTTCCGTAGCAGACCAACCTTGTCGGTGAGGATTTGACGCCAGTCGACACAGCTTCGGGGTCGAGGTCACAGAACAAGGCTTTCGGACGGTCATAGATGTCGCCTTCCAACCCCTTCTGACGAGGTTGGATCAGCATACGCATTCGCATTCGCATGCCACCCAATTATAGTGTAACTACACGTGGCCCGCTTTCAATGTCGTTCCTGACCTTATGAATCGATATATTTGAAATTGTCGATAATGGAGAAAACATTTGGACTGTGGACGACGTTATCCGCGAAACAAGGGTTGGAGGAACTCATCACTGTCAAAGGAGGCGTGGTTTGTCGTAACCAGACTCTGACCAGGTGTCCAGCGGATACTTTGCACCAATATAGACCGAAGCCTGGTTCTTCAGTAGATCTGGATTGGTTCCACTGTTCACAAAGTAGGAAACGAAAGGACTGACATCAGTCTCCAGGTCAGAATTCAGATCAAAATCCAAATCTTTGAGATTCCAAAGCCGATCCCTTTCAATCACCCAGGCTGTGCCAGGTTGCAGATCAGTCGCATCGGCCGGGATGTCGGAGGCCAATTCGAACAACAATCCATCTGCTTGTTACGAGACGGAATGTCGGAGCGGGAGAAATATTTTCACCTGTTGTTCTGATCGTTGTTCCCGCTGCGCCTTCAGTCGCTGCTCGATAGAACAGTGGCAAGCTCCAGTGAACATAGACTCCGACTCGATCGACCTTGATCGGACTTTGTAATGGTTTGTCAGAACCGGGTTGGGTGGGATCAAGTTGACCTGGACTCTGAGCTGAGGTATCAGATATTCTGGAATTGACAGACGCCGATTATGTTCGATGTAAGTCCACCCGAGGGAGTACATCGTGTTGAATCTCGGCACTGTTAGGTCGCAATCTTCGGTAGTCGGGTTGAGTGATTGGGGCGATCTCGATGGGTCCAGAATCGCAAACTGGAGCGTTAAGCACGAACGCATCGACGTGCATTGGGACGCAGGTTATCCGTCAGCCGTCTTACGATGTTCCTGATTCGTCTCTTATCAAGACGCCGAGTCCCCCGGTAGAGGTACTGGTGCTGCCAGAGCCTCCTCTACCGCCTGACCCTATGCCACCTGCGTCTGTGCCTCCTGACCCGGTACCTCCTGACCCGGTACCTCCTGACCCGGTGCCTCCTGACCCGGTGCCTGCCTCCTTTGCCAAGCCCTCCGCCACCATAACCGCCACCATCTTTCCCAGGACCATCTTTGCCAGGCCCGCCACCTCCATAGCCATCCCCGTAGCCACCACCCCGTGGAGAACTTCCATACCCGCCCTGATGGCTAGGGTTTCCCCTTCCAATACCGTAACCTCTGCCACGATGACTCCCCACATCTGGGTCTGAAACGTCGAGATCCAGCGATGTATGATAACCAGTATCTGTTGAGCTATCGGCGCCATAACTGTTCTCAGGAACATTAACATGTCCCGTGGGAACGGGCCTCGAAGCAGAACTACGATGAGGCATGTCGCCGAGGCAAGTTGTCAAGTGTTCAATCGACAGCAACGGACATGTACCAAAAGTGATCACCGCAAATCAAGAAGGTAACTGACAGCTAATTATTCAACGCTCGTTCGAAATCACCAGTGCTAATGATCGAAATTACTCATTCTTGATAGTTCTAGGATCAGGAGGCGAACTTCTCTTTTCGGCTGGTCAGCCTGAACCGGAGAGACTTTCGCCTCGAACCACAGGACCCGGACATCACGCCAGCCACATCCTTGCTACTCATTGCGAACACTCATGCTGCATGTCCAGAGACAGACTGACGGAGTCGATTCAAGCTCTAGAGCCATGCGGGACGTCGTTGTGGGAGAAGTTGGAGGCCAGAATACGAGGTTAACCGAAAGACTAAATCACAAACAGATGTCGTCCGTTTGTCATCGAGAGGGGCTGAAAAACGAGGCTTGTTTCGCGTGGTATCGAGATACGATGATCATGTTGAAAGGTGTCATTTCAATTTGGATCCAACCTTATGATGCAACATTTCCTCCCTAGATATATGTCAGGTTTACACCCGTAGGCTCGCCCACGCACAAGGCCTCTGAATGAAGCTTATTGTCGTTAGGAAAAGTAACTTTTAAGGCAGCTGGGATCATGCTAAGCTTTGGTCAGCAAGTCCTCACAGAACCTCGACGCGGTGACATGCTGTTTTGCCCGACCTTATTCAGATGTAAAGCGTGGCAGGACAGAATATTGAGTAGCAATATTCTCGATCAAGAGTGTCGGAGGAGCGCCGTTCAAGATCGGGCTCGCCGATTTAGGCATCTCCCGCCCCAAGATGTCAGTAGCCATGCGAATCTATCCAGGGGGCTGAGTTCCGTCCGTGTTCATTGTGCCCAGAATGGACTGTCTGGTTCCAGCGCTTGTACTCCAATCTGTGGCGAAGTGAGTCCATCGCATATCTTCGGCCTGTCCTGAATACGCTTCGCCGCTGGGAGTGTATGCTGTTTCCGGCTGTTCGATGGGGGAAATGTCCCACGGGCCTGGGGTGAAGCCAAACGCTGATCTCGCATCAAAGTCAGGAAGGTCCTGGGATGACTGAGACTCAAGGGTGGTCAGGCTAACACCCATGCAGAGCTGCATCGTCGGTGTGTCCGGACTGCTCAGAGCTTTGGAGTTCTTGGTCTGTCAGGGATCTGCATCGGTCGAATACGTATCCCAAAGTGCAGTCGGAACACCTTTCAAGACCATGTTGCGATTGAACTTCGAGACAACCTCCATCTCGGGGAGTGACCAGATCTTGATGTCCGTGGGTGAATTGACCTTGTCATCACAGGTTGCATGCATCGGCGTAGACTAAAAGTCACGTTCACCACGTGATGCGTTGACAGGCATAGTGACGGGCTGTATCTCTGCTGGGTCAGACGTCGGATACGTCACCAAAGAGGCCGTTGACAGAGCAAGATTGCAATCGATCCTGAACGAAAAGGCTCCTACCATCACGCTCCAGGGCTCAGTTGCTCCAAAATTTGGAAAGTGGCCATCTCCTTTGCTGGTTGAAGAAGGTTCCGCAGGAGGCGCTACGGTAGATGCATAGACATCGGAAGACAGGACGAGTTTGAGCTGTTTCATGGCTGGATCGACTGGGGGCGTAGTTGTCTGTGTCGGCCCAGGGGCTAATGCATCTTGTAAAAGTCGAAAAGGTCGACTGGAGGAGCTGGCCTGCTTTGAGAGCCGAAGTGAATCGTGAACGAAAAGAGATAGAGGTCCACATTCGCATACTGTTTCAAGTCCGATGTCAGCAATACACTCCCAGCAGATCAACGACAAATGGAGTGAGTTACTTACCCCCTCAAATGGTTCAGGACCTCCTATGTGGAGTGTTGCGCCCACACTTGCGCTGGTCCGGATATGCACGAACCATACCTTGATCGAGATGGCACACCCAACTGACACTCGAAGGTCAGCCATATAGTGGAATGGCTTGAGCTGAATGAACACGTCCAGGGACACGTCGAGCCAGGCTGACGCTGGTCTCACATCAAGACCAAAGTGGAGCCCGCCGCCGCCCATGACGAATTTCGGAGTGAAGGCGAAGTATATGTAGCCTGTAAAGCTGATCATACTGCCCAGTGTGAAGGAGATACCGAGACGCGCTTGTCGGAGCCAGAAGCGTGCGCCATACCGTGGATAAGTGGAGAGCATCAGCTGTGTATGGAAGACTCCCACCTGTCAACCAGACACATAATAATATCTATCGTGGAGTTATACCACTGAATCGTCGTCAGCCGGCCCCTAATCTGCACCTCCATGGCCATGTCCTAAGCTCGAAGTAAAGCTTCGGCTGTCGTGATGGATTTTCTGGCTTGTCACCCTTATTGAACTATCCAGGACATAAGGCTATATTGCGTCCGAGCGAACGGGTAAGTGGTACGTCGCGAGTTTCGCTCACGAAGGCGTCAGCGGTACGGCAGCAGACTTAAGGCCTCGGTTCCGAGAAGTGCTGTCTCTCATCTGAAATGCCCTCTCGTATGGATATGACATACAGGTCCAGAAATCAGAAAGGTATTACAGTCCTTGGAGGAAAGTCCGCATGGCTTGAAAGTCCGTCGTCAGAGACAACCAT
Source organism: Exophiala sp. CCFEE 6388 (assembly GCA_035928005.1). Taxonomy (NCBI): domain Eukaryota; kingdom Fungi; phylum Ascomycota; class Eurotiomycetes; order Chaetothyriales; family Herpotrichiellaceae; genus Exophiala; species Exophiala sp. CCFEE 6388. The sequence continues at coordinate 34,605 of JAVRRU010000071.1, forward strand.
AGCCTTACAGTACAGTAATTGTATGAAACAGCGGCAGGTGGCGCTTGATGGGTGCTAGAAATTGAACCCCTCCCTATAATTAGGTCGTTAACAGCGAACATGTTCTGCCTGATTCCACTACCACCTTTGGCCCTCGGTCCTCCGGTTTGTTAGCTCAGTGACTACATCATCAGGGCGAGGAAGGGCGTATCTGCCCATACCGAACGATTGGGCCGAAATGTCAAACAGTGTACATGATACGATTCATTGATTGCTCTGCCTCTCTATCAAACT
>JAVRRU010000072.1:0-34333 GCA_035928005.1 Exophiala sp. CCFEE 6388
TTCGAGACAGAATCGCTCTGATGACGGTCCCACAATTTGGGCTCCGTCAACTGTCAGGCTTCGGAGGGCCCTGTTTCTGGTTCCTCCTAGGACCCTCCTGCAACCTTAGGTCGATACGGCATATGTGATTCCGAGGCCTCGTCAACATATAATCCACAAGAGGCTCGATTTCTTAATCAAGGATATATTCTGACTATTGACTGGCTAGACTATCATTTAAATCTTTGCCGCCGGGATATCAGCATCAGGCCATGCCCTCCTTCGGTACGCATCCACCTCAATTCCAGCGCCCCCGATGCCTCTCTTCGCCTTCAGCATATCTTATCTTGGCCGCAGCTGTCTGGCAGGAGTCGCTACCAGATAAAGCTGTTGTCAGCATCGCTTATGCCATACCGGAACGGACTTGGATCCAAAGAGCTAAGCCACCAACGTTGTTTGGTACGAGAGGACTGACCCAATTCAGTGCGCACACACACCACGCCCCTTTTACCCTCGAAACCTCCGAAGCGGGGCCGAGAATCTGAGCAACGAAAACTGCCCTCTCCGAAACGACCGCGAAATCTTGTCCGAAGCTCTCTGCCCAGGACGTTGATTCTGTCGCATACTGGCTCCAGACATACCACTGGGCGCGAGGCTGCTTTATCCATAGCGGGTATTGAGTTATCTGTTGGCAAGAAGAAGTCCACCGCTTCGCTCCGTCGGAAACGATCCGACAGCGAGTCGAACACACCCACTTCAACGACACCAAGTGAGCAGAAGCCTAGGGTGGAAAAGAGTGGCCCTTATCAGAATGCACGTTATGAGGCCGTACTGCCACGAAAAATAGTTTCATGGGTAAACATGGGCAAGGTACTCCGATCGAGTGTAAGCTATCATGCCAACAGCACCTTGACGCATAACAACCAGTACAGCGATATACAATGTTGCCGATGATGTCTTAGAAGAGACCTGTGAAGCAACAAGGAACAAGAAGGAGGCTGGAGTGATCCGAGATATCTCGCTTTGATTGTCCCTCCTGGAGAAGTTTTTGCAACAGTGACTTGGGAATTTGTCGGCTCTTGATTGAAAGCGTCAACGAAGGGTGGAATAATTATATCCCCCAAACGAAGCCCCGTCCACAACCTGATTATTCTGTCGGTTTTCGCCGAGAAGCCTTCACCGAAACTCAGCTTCGGAAACTTCAGCCATTCGTGAGCAAAGTCACTGACGCTTAGATCGATTACGAGTCCCCTAACCGCTCACAGTACCATACCGACTGGACGACGAGTCCTGCACCTTGCACAAGTTGCCCGCGCCACTCGAGTGTGGCCAGCAGCAGATCCCTCCACAACTTCGTATGTTCACGCGATCAACGGACCGGCATGTTGCTTGAGTATGGCCAAGCGAGCGGTCAGACCAAAGGGAGCCAGCCACTATATCTACCGGCAGCTTCTTCCGATTCGATTCCATTTTCTTCTTTTGCAGTATGTACGCGAACGCAACGGAGGTTGAGATACGGTAATCATCATCGAGAGCAGGATGACAGTACACTCGAAGACTAGACTGACAAGTAGTCTCTACAGTAGTAGTGCGGAGCAATTCGTTTGATATCCAAGCTGTGGGAACGGGGGCTTAGGAACGGTGTCTCCTGGGGGAGTTTCGTCAGCTTATATTGATGGTCATCTAGGTGCACGTCGGCAGGGCTCGCGATGGCTCTAGGTTGTGATGACTGTTGTCGCATCACTATAGTGAAGTGCTGATGATCTTTTTACATTTTCATCTTCACTACTTCTAGCAAGGTTAGACTCTTTGGTACAGGCATGCGTACCACAATTCGGATCGCTGCAGGTCCGAGGTTCTGCTTAGAGCGAGAGATGTGAATGCCGAGGCTGAGAAAATCAAACAAAGCAGCCATGACTGCTCGGAGCTGTGAGCACAGAGGAACGCACCAAGACACCAGGAAGTCCAGAACCCACGCAAGACACAGAAGCCACACAAGACATCGGAAACAGGCCTTACATGAACGGCACTAGACCAAGATTTACTGAGGTTTATCACCTACGAGGATTCTTTGGCTGATTACGGCCTCTTCGTGGCAGGATGGCCTTCAAGTATAAAGATTGGACTCAAAGAGGAAAGGGATGTCAACCCACAGGACATATTCTCGAGGAATACTCATTGCCGCGACCGAAGTTGAGACAGAAGTCAAACGTGCAAAGGAAGGCTATGGGCGACAGACTACGACGATAGTGTGCGTAAAAGGGAAGTGTCCCGGAACGTCCTGACGTGGACATTGGTCGGTTCTTAACGAACCAATACCGCTCCCCGTCCTAATGCTACGCGTCTTACCACGAAGGAGACGTCAGCCAGGACGCCAAGAATATAGGGCACTTAGGTGCCAGATCAGAGTTAGTCCAACAGCAGGAGAGATAGACTTGATCGGACTTGACTGGACATTCTTGTTGATCATCACCTTTTCTCCTCGCAGTATATCCTTTAGCTCGATCTCATGAGCTCAATCACAGCTATCGTAGACCTCTTCAACGTGCTTTCCATTTTCACCCCAAAAATATTGCATCCGGCAATCCAGGTAGGTCTTGATCAGCTGCAATTCGCAAGTGCCATGTCACACATTCGACAAGGCCTCGCTGGATTCTGGTCACAGAAGCTGCCAAGTGGTGAGCTCAGTCAAGAGTGTGCACCACGAAGGAACGAGGGCTTACGACCGCCAGAAGTCCACTTCGCGATGCCTAACACCTACTCCTTCCTCAAGTCCCTCCCCCACGCCGAAGCCAGGTCCGAAAAAGAAGAAACAGATAAAGTGTGTCCGACGGGCTTGTCGGACTTCACAGCCAACAAAAGAGCACCAGGCCACAACCCATTCAGGTAGATACGAAGGCATCCGTATCCTGCTGAGACTGTTACTGAGTTCCAACGGTGACTCCCGAAGTGGGGGCGGCTAGTGGATCTACTCGAAGAGGTAGAGGATAGACGTGCGTGGGAAGGCAAATGTTGTATATCAGCCACGCATGCCATACGTCGGCCTTCGTGCCGTTCTGACAAGGTGTCGGCTTCTTTTTTACTTGATTGTGCTTCACTCGAATCAAATTCCCACGTGGTTATGCCAAAACTTATATCTCGGCCAACAACTGGGTAATCCTACCCTACAATGGTCATGGTAGGAGTTGTAGAGTGGTCTTTAAACCCCAGGACCAGGTAGGGAACCCGAATGAAACATTAAATCGACGGTGGCATGGTATTAACTTCTTTTACGCGTCTGAAGCTTTTGCGGTCCCTTTCCATGCTAGGTTGACTGGAGGGTGAAGGAGCGCCGACATAGAGATGCCTGTCAAAGGGCTCGCTTTCTTGCGACGTGCATCACGATAATTAACCCAGCTTCACGACGCTTGCGCCTTCTGCAGGTCCGACGCACTAGTACACACGCATATTGATGGACTGTATTTGTGACTGTGATGCATATTGGGACGCAAGATCCTAGCTAACAAGCCTAGCAGCCCGGTGAAGATCCAGCATGGAAATTTTTCGATTCAACCACTGGCATCGAACTCCAGCCTCTGGTCCCATAGTAAAGCTTGTCTTATATGGCGTTCGCGATTTTCAAGAATATATACTACACAGCCCGGTCTCCAAGTGCTTCATGGAAGATGGCTCGCATTCGTCATGTGATGACAAAATCTCAAAGGAGCATTCGATAGACGTCGGGCAATACGGGCACTTAATTCATGCTTTAACGGCATAAACTCTGAAAGAGCCTGCGCAGAAGTGTAAGCGTCTCATATCACAGATATTCCAAATTAATCAGTCACGTACCTGCCAGTTCATTCAGATCCATCATAGACAAGTCCGAGAGATGATCCAGATCCGTGCCTTCCATGTTGCAGCAAGATGGACTTTTCTCACAGCATGCCTGCACTGAGCCCTCACCACAGCAACCGCCTACTGAATTCTCTTCTTTTGCTCCATAGTAGACGTTAAGATCGACATTGGAGTCTGCAATCCGCACGCCTGTTCGATACATGTATGGTTAGGCACGAATCATAATCCGTCAGACAAAGGCTCATTTGTAATGCACCACAACATGAAGACAGACTTACCACTAAAGCCAGCTCGTTGGAGGTATGTTTCATAGTCCTGCACTTTACTTGCGCCGGCGACGCATCCCACATATAAGGCAACGTTTGCTTTCAGCTCCGGCGTGAGATCCTTCTTGAGGAGGATGTCACTCATTGCAACGCGGCCACCGGGCTTGAGTAACCGAAACATTTCGTTGAAAACGAGCTGTTTCTCCTCCTCGGGTACAAGATTCACCACGCAGTTGCTGATGATGCAGTCTGCAATCAGATCTGGAAGCCCAATTTTGGTGATGTTCGACTCGATGAACAAAGCGTTGTCCGCTTTAGCTTTTGCCTTATTCTGGTTGGCTCGTTCGAGCATGTCCTCATGGAGCTTTCGTTAAATAAAACCTTGCTTGGTAGATGTCGGGTTCCGTTAGATACCTTGTTCATGTCTATTCCAATCGCTTTGCCTTTGGCACCGACAGACCTAGCGGCGAGGAATACATCGAAACCGGACCCAGAACCGAGGTCTATCGCAACTTCCCCCTTTGGCAGAAGGTTTGTAAGAGGCTCACTCAAAAGAGAAGGTCAATTACCTCTTTGATCTTTGCAAGGGTTAATGGATTCCCGCAGCTGAGGCCGAGGTTTCCGTCTCCAGGCACCATGGCGAGCTCCTCGGAACTATATCCAAAAGCTTTCGCTACTATTGGCCCGTGTGCTGTGTCAGTACTTCTGGCCGCTGAACCATAGCGTTCCTGTACTTGTTTATAAATGGTCGCCTTGTCCATGGTGTCTAGGTGCAGAGTTCGGAAGGAGGCCTGGTCGATGTCGAGATGTACTTGAGACTTGCTTCGGCGATTTTCGTCCAACGGAAGAGGTTCCAATCAGCCACTTATGTCTCCAGAGAAACAGGTGCTTCACAATATAGAAAGTGATACGAGCGAACAACAATCTTTACCATCCCTCGACAACCCGGTCGATTCTGCGATGCTTTATAGAAACATTGATATGTCACCCCTGAGCACGTGATTTTACATTCACTCACGGTCTCAATTTTTGAATTTGCCATTCGGCAACTATGCGAACTAGTCCACACTCTAGCCCGAATCGAGGGCAGCTTGGCGATATGTCACCGTTGCTTGGCAGACATGGCGCGTTGTCCACGCCTCCTTTTTTCCTCCTGCGCCGATGTCACCATGGCTTTCTCGTAACATCACGCTGTCAGAACAGTTTACATACAAGATTGCCAACAATGCATTCCAAACCCAGCAGCTACGGCGATAGCGTCTCCCCTCAAACAAAGACACCTCCTCAAACTCTCATTCGTGTTCGAAACAATCAGCGTCGTCACCGTGAACGACGACGGCAGTATATCGCCCTGCTAGAGCAAAAACTTCAGGACAGCGACCGCCACCTGAACCTAGCACTAGCAGAGATTACAGTCATGAAAGCCGATCTTGCAAAGTCTCAATTTAGTCACCATGAAAGCAGCTCAAAGTTGGAGCATGGATCGTCTCCCTCAGCCACATCGCGAGCTGGGCGAAGTCAGAGTCGAGACAGCGATATGCCCGTGGGACGACGTGCCCTCTCCAACACTGAAGGCTACAATGACGCTGCTCCTTTGTCCTCAATGTCTCTAGAGTCTTCGCTGCCCATCATCGTGGAAGAGGATTGTCCTGTCACGGAAATGGCCAGCTTGCAACCCATGCTCGTAGATGAGCAACAGACCGACACGAATCACCAGCAACAGGGGACTGTGCTCGATATTCGCGCAGTAGATCCCGGCCCACAACAACACCTATCAACAGCCGATGAGGTCGTAGGCACGTCTTTGCCTACGTTAGGCATGCTGATGCCTAAACCATCAATTCCTGATCGGCCGTTTTCACCATCAACATGCAGCCACTATCCCCTAAATGACGGCCAGTCCACAACTCCCTGCGTACAGGCTTACATCGTAATTTCGCAGCTGAACTACCGCGGCTTAGACTTAGATTCCATTACGGCTTGGCTTAGCCCCGGCTTCCGGCGAGCGACTCTCCTACATGGGAAGTGTCAGGTCGAGAGTAAACGCTTGTTTGAACTGTTGGATTTTATCAGCGACTCCTGAACGATAAGAATAATAAGAACAGTTTGAAAAATATTCTTCTAGCGTGCTAGTCTGTAAAGTTAACTGTCCACCTTGTCCTGCTGCATCCAGGACATGATGGCAAACCTTGAGGGTTGGCGGTTGGGGGGTGTTTGAGTCCGAAGCTACATCCGGAAAGTTCGCTGTGGCGGCTATGAAAACTGCATGAGAGATGGGACAAGCGGGCTGAGTTTCCAGCCGAAGTGATATGTCACCACCCGATAGCACGTCAGCCCAATCAATGACTTGGATCACTTCCTCGGGTGAGTGATGTCGTTGACACACGTTAGCATGGACGTCTGACCAATGATGCCGAACGACAAATCCAGCCAAGATCAGGAGCATTCTTGACAGACTCTCCTTATGCAGAGCCAAATTATTTTATAGTTCCTGCTCTGTGCATAGATCAATGTTCTCGTTCCTTGGCTGAGGCAGTGGCCGAAACCAAATCATGGAAAACAATCACTTCAGACTGGAAGATCCTTCGCAATCATACACTTCACAAGCTGCTTCTTCCAGTCATTCATTTGAGATAGATGACAACATAGCACAGTGCCCGGATGGCGGGTACGGCTGGATATGTCTAGCGTGTTGCTTCACGATCAACTGCTTCACCTGGGGCATCGTCGCTGTGAGTCTGAGTAGCATCCTTCCTCCACATATCTCCTGACGAGCGAGATGTAGCTGCTGACCAGTATAGGCATATGGCGTGTACCTTTCCTATTACCTGACAGCTAATGCTTTCCCGCAGTCCCGGCCTTTGGACTATGCGTTCATTGGGAGTCTGAACTTTGGAATTGCTATGCTCTCTGCCCCGCTGATCACACGTCTGACGCGTACCGTCGGCATCAGGCCTCTTATCCTTCTGGGAGCTTTCATATTTGGAGGGGGATTTATGGCAGCGTCCTTTGCCTCTCGCATCTGGCATCTCTACCTTTCTCAAGGTGTACTGGTCGGCTTAGGGGTGGGCTTCGCTTATGTGCCTAGCATTGCCGTTCTATCCCAATGGTTTGGGAAGAGGAGGAGCCTTGCGAATGGGATCAGTGCGGCTGGATCAGGCATCGGCGGTTTAGTCTTCTCTTTCGCCACCGGCTCCGCAATCGACCACCTAGGTACTGGATGGACGTTGCGTATCACTGGAATTTCTGGGACCGTAGCCATCTTTCTCGCGGCGGTCTTCATCAGGGACAGGAATGGCATCGTCATGCCCAAACAACACCCCTTCGACCGGAAGCTTATACGCCGCCTCGATGTGCTCTTCCTGCTACTATGGGCCTTCCTCAGTATGTTGGGATATATCGCTCTCCTCTACTCGCTTTCCGACTTTGCACTCTCTATCGGCCTTTCGAGACAACGGGCAACACAGATTACCGCTTTGCTGAATGTGGGCACTGCGGTCGGACGCCCCTTCATCGGTATCGCGAGTGATCGATTTGGACGGTTCAAGGTGGCCACGGGTCTGACTCTATTCTGTGGTCTTTCATGCTTTATAATTTGGATACCAGCATCGACTTTCGGGGTAACAGTACTGTTCGCAATCCTAAGTGGAGCGATCCTGGGCGTCTTTTGGATGGTACGTTGACCAAACAAACAATAACTGAGAGATAACTTGAAGTGTAAGGGCTGACGACCTAGACCATCGCACCCCTCTGCGTGGAGGTTGCCGGGCTCCAAGAGCTCCCTTCGCTACTTTCGCTAACTTGGTTGTCGGTTGTTCTCCCGACCACATGTAAGGCCTTCCTGCGCGAGCTCCGTGATTGGTTCATACTTAGTACGCTACAGTTTCCGAAGTGATTGCGTTGTATCTGCGGCGGTCTGGCCATGGCAGTCCATATCTATTTACTCAGATTTTTTGCGGCTTGTGTTACGTATGCGCAAGCTTCTGTCTCCTGGTGGTTGGGGTGCTTTGCAAACGGAGAGGGAAACTCACTCAAAATCTGCAGTAGCAGGTCCTCAGGAGACGATTGCAATCTACGATGCAGGTATTGCAGACTGTTGAGCAATATATTTGCCCTGTGCCGCACTGGCCTGGCTTCTTCTATTTTTCCTTCGACCAGTGCTTGGAATCGTACTCGTCCATAAGGCAGGTATACTCGTTACCGGCACGGGCCCAGCCACCGATTCCGTCGAGCAGTATTGCACTTAGAATCCCCTCCGTCTTGGTGTCGTCCAGAAAGTCTTGAAACCATCCGGCTGCACGAGTGCCACGACCTCTCGACGAACCTAAGCGCACAAGTCTGTCAGCGAATCATGGCGCGAAGCTGTCCCACACTCACCGCAGTACCATATGACGTTTTTGATGCCAGCTCTTTGGCATAGACTTAACAAGGTTGGCAAAGAATAGTAAAGACTTTGTGCCGGCAGATTTATAGAGCCTCGGATCATCCCTCCCTCGAAGATCGGTGAGCACCTGCAAGAGAACGGCGGTAGAGACTTACTTGGTGATCGGTGCGACGCAAGTCAATCAGTAAAAAGTCGACCCCAGGGTTTTGACCATTTTTCAGCCAGGCGAGCACTTCATTCCGTGTCACGACGGCCGGCTTGTCGTTGCGAGGCTTCGGGTATGCGTTGTACAAAGGGGTGGCTTCTCCAGCCATGACGTTGTCTGAAGCGATCGTGACAATGGCGACGTCTGAATAAAATCAAAAACGAAAGAGGGGATCCTAGAGATAATCATGAAGACGGCAAGGGGCGCAGTGACACCTTTCAGATTTAATAATGTGTTTTTAGTGTTTGGCAAAACCCAAACTCACCGGGTTGGTCCCCGCCCGCCACTCCTATGCGGCCATGGCCATGCTTAGTCACACTCGTGCTTTAATTGGCTCGGGAGACTCCACTAACTGGGACTTACGCTCTACTTATACCGGAGTTGCGCCTCGAGATCAATCAGTCAGGAATCAGTGACTGCCCTTCCAGACTTTCAAATCGAGACCGCTGCAGACAACAGCAAAACCCTTTTCGAAGATCAACATGAGCTCTTCACACCAGGTGCTCGACCATGAGCCAGACCACCACTCTTCACAGCACCATGCGCCGCTACCTCCCCATGGCGCAGACGTCGAGAAGCTTATGACAGAAGAACAAGTTCAACCGAAGGGGTCGGTTTATGCCGGGTTGGGATGGCTAGACCGCTTGCTCGTCCTCTGGATTTTACTTGCGATAATCGTGGGCATCTTACTCGGCAATTTTGCGAACGACATCGGACCGGCTCTTCAGAAGGGAAAATTTGTGGACGTGTCGATTCCGATCGGTAAGCCCACCTGACTGATTCTTACACGTCTCAAGGCCACGCTGACTCTAGGACTTACCACGACAGCCGTTGGACTTTTGGTGATGATGTATCCTATTCTCTGCAAATTCAAGTACGAGACGCTGCACCGCGTTTTCGCTCACCGCCAAGTTTGGATACAACTTGGCTTTAGCATCGTGGCCAATTGGATCATTGCACCTCTTCTCATGGTATGTTTGACTCGAAAAGCATCTTTGTCGGTCCCTCACTAAATCGTACAGCTGGGATTGGCCTGGGCTTTCCTACCTGATGAACCAGGCCTTCGAACTGGTCTCATATTCGTCGGGCTTGCGCGCTGTATTGCGATGGTAAGGCGGCGAGAACTGGTGCGCTACTATACTCTAGCTAATATCCTGTGGCACAAGTCTTGATCTGGACAGGCCTTGCAGGCGGGGACGAGGAGTACTGTGCCATTCTTGTGGCTGTCAACTCCATCCTGCAGATGGTCCTGTATGCACCCTTAGCAATCCTCTTTGTCAATGTCATAAGCCGTGGTGGCGCGTCCGAGGTTTCCTACTCCACTGTCGCCAGGAGCGTCGGAGTTTTCCTTGGGATACCTCTGGGGGCTGCCATTGCCACACGCTTCATCCTCCGGGCTATCAACGCCAACTGGTACGAAAAGAAATTCCTCAAGTGGATCGCTCCGTGGTCACTCCTCGGCCTCCTCTACACCATCTTGGTCCTGTTTGCATCTCAAGGGAAGCGAGTCGTCCATCAGATCGTCTCGGTCGTCCGGGTTGCAGCTCCGCTGATCGTGTATTTCGTGATCATCTTTTTCCTGACTCTCATGATTACAAAGCGTCTGGGGTTCGGATACAAGCTAGCAACCACTCAAAGTTTCACCGCAGCCAGCAATAATTTTGAGTTGGCTATTGCGGTCGCCGTGGCGACGTTCGGCGCTAACAGCGATGAGGCTCTGGCAACGACTGTAGGTCCTCTGATTGAGGTGCCGGTTTTGATTTCCTTGGTTTATCTTGTCAGATGGATTGCCGGACGTTGGAACTGGAAAGACTAGGACGGAGCATGATGATACAACTGGATCAATGTGTTCTTGGAACTACTGTGAAATCTCCGGCTCACGGTCTGATAGACTATTTAGTTAGATTGAATCTATCCTCACGTATAACGGAACGCTTGAAAGCTCCTCCCTTTTCGTTCTTCGTTATCTAGATTCATCGACGTTAGGTTTGACTGGCGAACACCTTGCGATCCTGAGTAGCCCCCTGTAAGCTTCGTCCTAGGAGTGACGTAGGAAATCTACTGAATGGAGGTCAGACATGTCAGAGAACGGCAATGGTGATGCGTTTCCGTGGCCCAACAACAGGTGTCACGCCGTCCCTTCCATTGGACTTTGAGGGGCGTGGCTTGTACCATTTCATGGAAGCCGAGGGGAATACCTAAGGTGCTTCACCGAACTTCTGTAATTCACGAGTTTGCCATATTGTCGTGCCAGATTGGAGTCCTATCAAACTACGGTATGCTATCCAACATTGGTAGGGATAAATACCGGCCATGGAGTCGTGCTTATTACTGCATCTCTCGCTTGCAAAAATACACCCGGGTATTTGGAAGCCCCTTTGTATGCCTTCAACACCCGAGTCGTCAGTTCGTCAAAATGATTCGCAAAACTGCCAGCGCGCTGACAATCCACCACCTTCTCAATTGTATTCTATGTTCTATGGTAGACTAGTCTATAGGTGACTTGGCTTCCCGCATTCCTGAGACCAACGGACCTCTGCTACCTTGATCTTTGGGGAGCGCTTCCCGTTCACTGAAGCGGTCGTTGAGCAAGGGGAAGTGGGCTCGCATGATAATCGTATATTTGACGAATTCCTCAGCGCAGTCTACCAACCTGTCCCTGTTGCCCCCTGGCATTAGCCTCGAACCGCCTTCATCCGCATCCTGGTCAGTAAATAAGGTGTAGGCCTTTGGCACCGACGACTGGTTAGGGATCGTAAACATTCGCATCCATCGCCCGAGGATGCGAAGGTTATTCACCGTATTGAACGACTGTGACCCGCCAGAGACCATTGCCAATCCCAGAGTACGCCCCTGGGTTGGCCGCACCGAACCCGTACTCAGAGGGATCCAGTCGATCTGATTCTTGAAGACAGCGGTCAGGTTACCGTGTTGTTCAGGTGACACCCAAAAGTGCCCATCACTCCATCGGCTGAGTTCGCGGAGTTCCTGCACCTTTGGATGACTATGCTGCTCATCATCCTTCATGGGCAGATCTTTTGGGTCATAGATGCGCACATCACAGCCGAGTCGCCAAAGGATGCGGGATATTTCAAAAGCCAGAAGTTTGGAGTAAGACCTCAGGAGAGTTAGCTTGTCGCTCTTGGTAGAAGTCCAGATTTCTAACTCACCTCGAGCGAAGGCTGCCGTACAGCACCAGGACTTTAATCCTCTCGCCCGCCAGCTTGAGGTCATTGTATGCCATTTCAGTCACTATTGCAAGTTCCAATCTGCTAATCCAGTCGTGTTCGGTGACGTTGTTAGGGAGAAGGAATGGCCGGTACCTGGATCGAAGGGCTGGGTCGTCAAGCGATGGCGGTATAGAAAGTGATCGATACGCAAATTGAGTACGTCGCTGTGGTCTTATCACCGAGCGCATAGACGCCGTATTATTAAGATCACCGTTCGATGATTTCTCGGGAGTCTGAGTCATCGGAGGATCCTGCGCTTCGGCACAGGTCAGAACATTTTGAGGTATTGTGGCAGTGGGCATCGTATAACGTCGAGGCCTAAAAGCGCTCGCCGAAGAAACACTCAACGAGGAACTTTTGACGCTTGGGGCTAGAACTGGTATCAAGGATATTAGTCTAGAATAGTGCGTCGTAGAAACACGCGCAGAACTGATATCACTTCCCAATCTCATAACACAAGTGATAAAAAGAGGAAACCACGTGGGCCGTCGGCTTACGACGGTTTTCTGTATCTATGCGGCCCGAGACCATCAGTCGGAAAGAATTTTTGCCTTGGATATTTACTTAGTCACTCACCACTGGTGATTGGTCAGAGCCACCAGCAACTGTCATCGCAGCGGCCGGCACGTGACGTAAGCGCGCCATCAGGCGCTGACTTCAAGCTTCGTTGGTTCGCCTTCTCGTTCCTCTGACGGTATAGCCGCCAGCTGAGAAAAGCACCTGGAGAAGAAGTAGGTGGCCAGGTCTACACCAAAATCATCTCCGGTGACTGATGAAATGGCGACTGCGGTATGCAGACTTCGATCCCCTGCATTTCCCGTAAAAGGCCCTGCTAAAGTGCAACTAGAACCTACCGCAATCACGATTAACCGACAGAAATCGTATGAACCAGCGCAACTTCCGCGCGCGTCGTCAATCCTACATAAGAGAACTCGAGGAACGTGTCAGGAAGCTTGAAAGCGACGGGATTTCCGCAACGAAGGAGGTTCAAATTGCGGCTCAGCAGGTCAATTGTGAGAATCGACTTCTGAAATGGCTGCTGGAAATTCAGTTTGGGGTCAACAGATACCAGATCGACAAATACCTCCAGGAATCTGCCTGTCATCCAGATGCCTGCACACCGAGGTCTTCACGACAAAGGAACGTCGAGTATATATCCCTCGGTCTTAATGCTCGATTACCGAGTCTCGAACCGATTATTGAAACCGAAGATGTCATTGCGACGACAAGTGAATACAATAATATTGCTCCAAGGTCCACGTATGCAAGAGAAGAGAATGCGCCCGAAGCTGGAATGCTTCCACGGTCTATTGAATTGCCATCCGAGTCTGTTGTCAGCACGATAGAGTCGGGCCATTTCGAGCCGCATCCTCGTTTACTCCATCGGAGATCTACGGGTGCGCCTGGAAACCAATCATGCAGAGATGATACGGCCCATGGTAGCAGACCTGGAGCCCGACTCAGTGGTCCCTCTTCTCCTTCATCCGCTACTCTCCCGATCCCGCGTTGCTGTGCTGTGTTGGATGAATTGTCGGATGAAGGTGCTGGCCCATGTGTGGGTGCAACGCCGTGCGAAGAAGCTGCGAATATTCTGGTAAATTTACGAGGTCAGGATACTCATGACGATGTTTGGCGCGAGCTAGGCTGTGGCGAAAGGCGTTCCTGCAGAGTTATGAATCTCTCGATATTTGAACTCATGGATATGGAATGATCTCGATCCCCAGCTCTCTAAGCCCTACCAAAAGTAATCAGTTGGAGCTAGTCCCAGGAGTAATTTGGTTGGTGGCCATACAGTCTGAATCAGGTCACATGGTGCTGGCCGGCAAGTCATTTTTCACATCCATACCGGTGCGTTTGGCCACCCTTGTTCTAGTAGTGATATGAGGCACCACTGTTCTTGGGCTTTGCACTTCCCCGTCGCAGAATTTTGTGTTGTAGCCCGCCATGAACGTCCAGCTACCAGAATTAGCAGCGCCACTGGGTTGTCCGTTCGGCAAACGGAGCATGACTTTGATTGCGCATCGTATGACTCGGTTTACGAGGGTTCGTGCTGAGCGTGGATGAGCATCTTTATAGGGAAGGTGATCATGCACAACTTTCGTCAAGCATAGTATAGTCTTCACTAGGACTTTCAGCGCTGTCGCATTCCGGACCTTGGCTGAAGAGTTGGCAGAGAAGGCCAACAGGGAACACTGACAAAGTGAGCCACGGGAGGCGCTTTCAGCACAGCCCCGGCGCGTACCGAATGTCAATCGACAAGTTACTAGATCGAACTACGAGCATGTGCAGGACGGGGACCATCTTGGTCATGGACTGTATTATTCGCAGTCTTTCTTTGCTCTCACGTTGTTAAGAAAGGCGACGCACGTGTTAAACGAATGGGGTCGCAAGGATCGTCTTTCACAGTCCATTCAAAGACTCCCTCCCATCTGATCAGAGAGGGCAGAGGGCTATCGAAAGCAACCACAGTGGAGAGTGCTGTCAACTACATAGTTGCACTTCAGCAGCAGCTAGTCCAGCTCGCTAAGGGAAGCGCGGGTGAAAGCCAAACAGCTGTAAATGTCTCGATTCCGTTGTAGCAGCAAGAGAAACAATCTCCCACGGTAAAACGGTCGACTGATGAAGTGTGATACGGCTCGGGGCCATTTTTCAGTAGATGGACTCGACGGTGGCGTATTCCAGGTTGGCTGAGTTCGTACCAGTAGAACCAGGCTCTACTTGAACCAGCACTGTCATGATTTGAACGTGTAACCCCTTGAATATTTAGTTTTCCTCACGATGTGATTATGGTGCAGGTCCACGTCGGCACTGAGCCTCTAACAGCAAAGTTCACTTCACCGCTGAAGTGAGCTGGCAGACGAGGCAGCCTCATCCTGGTGCTTGCCACCTAGGGTGAGGGTCTTGACACGGTAGGACTAAAGAAATCCATAGGGCGAAGAGGCCTGTGAGTCAAATGAACGCCTAGCCCTTTCGTTGCACATCTTCTGGGGCCCTCGATAACATCAGTGAAGAAGACATGGTCCTTGCTTTGCCGGAGCTAGCTTTGTGTTCGTCCAACCAAGTGCAGCTGGTGACAAAGACGAACCGTTGCCCCTTTCTAAACGCTAATAGGATGCCACTCACTAACGGCTGGCCTCCCAGACTTTGAGACTCGATTATTCTCTTTCTGGTCGTCAAGCAGTGATTGGGAACTGTCAGGATGAATGTAAGTGTAAGATCTTGCGAGGCCGCGGATCTCAAACATGCCCTGTTGGGTGGCGAGAATCGGTCGCTCACATGTGCAACGTTGCCTCGCCTTTTAGCCGGCGCTACTAGTCGCCGTGTCCAACATTGTAGCTAAATTCCGCTGTCTCGCCTGGCAGACTCACTCAATCGGCCGAGCGGCATGATAGCTCCCGTCATGGCTGTAGCTCGTGCCTTATCCTTAGGCAGTAGCCATAGATACCAAGGGTAACTATGGTCGAATTCGAGAGATTCCAAGAAAGTCTAGTTTTGGTGATTATACCCACGACCGCCACGTGCAGCCCGATCTGGCCCCTCATATTTCGGGACCGGTAGGGATAACTTGCAATACCGTCCTGAATATTCCTTCAGAAATACTCACGTGAAACACTGCTTCTTACAAAACTCCTTCTGGTGCTATCAACGATGAAATTAAATATCCGAAGCTGTTGTGGACGGTGTGATAGGTTCTACTCGACCACTGAGGGCGAGAGACGTCAAACTGAGCGTCAGTGATTTCCAAGGCCTTGGGATCAGATCATCCTCACACCCTGAGGAGCATGAGCAATCTGGCAACGGTCCTCCAAGATGAAGCAAAGTACGCGCAGGCGGAGGAGATAGGCCGGCGAGCGTTGGCAGCATTCGAGAAGACACTGGGAGCAGATCACCCCGACACGCTGACATCCGCGAGCAATCTAGTGGCGATCCTTCAAGACCGAGGGAAGTACGAACAAGCAGACCAGATGTATTACAGAACGTTGAGATGGGACGACAAGGCCCCAAGAGCGGAGTACATGGACTCACAGCGGAGAGAACATTGTATTGAACCACAGATGATTGCCAAGTGCGTCTTAACACAGTGCATTGTACACTGACCTACCAATGCCCATGTCGGCGCCGACATCCCCATACAACCAAGTGGACTTGAATGGCGCCCATAACGTGGCCGTTTCAAGTCCTGCAAACCCTCAAGGCAAGAACATGGATGCCATTCCGGGGCTGGCATATTTTGCAAAAGCTGCAGATATCCTGGGTGAACTGCCAGGAGGCACCGATGTGTCGCATATTCAAGCCAACCTCCTCGCAGGCTTGTACATGGGACAATTGGCCCGCCTTCTGCCGAGCTACTTCTACATCAACAAAGCATGCTGGTTTTTGATTGGCGCCTGTCCTCCGACTCCCATTGGCAGGGCTGTACGCGGTGCCGAGAACCCTCCGTGGGCAGCTGGCGCCAAAATTCAATGGCAAGCACTACACATGTTTCACGTGCCGTGGTGTACCCAAGTCGCCGTATGTCACCGCGGTTTTCAGCTCATGACATAAAGCTCGTTCCTCTTCCTTGCTACAACTTGAGATGTTTCAATTCGTTGCTCCTTCTGTTCACTTCTCCTTCTCAGCTGCACGTACCCTTGTTCTTGAGGTAACTTGACAAGTGTCGCCAAACTTTCGCCGACTACTTACGGACTACCGAGTCAACGAAGAAGTCGTCTGAGTGTCGTGTTTTCATCATTGAACGCGGAATCATTCGAAGCCAGATCAAGCAGCGAGATGGCATGGCGCAAACAAAATCTACACGAACGGGAAAGGCTGACGAGATCTTGCAACAGAGCAGACATGAACCAAGTCGACGAGAAGATGATACCGGACATCAGAAACGAGTAAGTGCGGCCAAAGCATTACTCGATCTGCAGTCCAAACAGCTGTCACAACTAGCTGTTTGCCACAATCGTGGGATAGAAGCGGAACACAGACTCGCTCACGAGAAGGTTTGGAAGGAACTGTTGCAGCCTACGGAAGCAATCCTCGTTGAGTTACAACAGGAGTGGCCCTTAAGGCGGTAGCTCCGCAAGATGTACTGAGGACACTTCGACACTCCAAAAGATCCTAATGAGAATACAGCATCACGTGGGGGCACAGAATCATCTCTGAGATGTTGCGGACCATACCGCGTGTTGCGGTCTTGCCCAGGCCCATAATCCCAACCATCTGGCGTTACGCTACCCTTCTCGTGAACCCGATGGCTGCCCTGCCACACCTGGCACAACTCTTGTATTCAGTTCGAGTCAGCGTCTTTTCCTTCCTGAACAGTTCTATGTCTGCCTTACGGCGTCACAACCTCGAACTTGCTGAAAGTCTCAGCCTTGCATCCTGATACTATCACCGTGGGACATCGCCTGGCCGGCCACGATTTGCTACTGCGGATCATACCTTCCCTCGGACCTGATGTGCTGCACGCTTGGGATTACATTCTCGTCAGTGCTTAAGCCGTCTAAGGTACTTGAATGATGTGGGTCTCCACATACCATTCAGCAACACTGAAGTCATGCAGATTTTCGCCATGTCGGAGTCTCGAGGTGCAGCCAGCAAAACTGCGAAAAAGAGGTCGGTGCCTTCTTCCAATACTGTACCACTGTGCGCAACAACTCGCTATTATAGTGTTCAACATGGTCACCTGCAGACTTTCTCAATTTCGGCTTCACATTGCGGAGACATGCCCTCTCCCGCAACGTTAGCATATTGTGGCGGAAGCAGTCCATATACAGCCGTTGAGGCCTGTAGATCCCAAGTCCATTTCGCCGTGTGGTCAGGTCGGGATTGACGGAATCAGAAGCCACAAGGGTTGAATGGCCCTCGAGCTTTTCCGAATATGGGGCTATCGTTGTTTGACTGACAACGCAAGCTCGGACGCGATGACGTACTGGGAAGTGCAGAATGCCACGACTTCCTCATTTCCTGGAGCAGACGAAAAGCCACGACAATCACAGATACGATCAAGAGAACATGATGTTTCTTCCGTACATGCTTCAATATCTGTTTACCTCGGGGACATCCGGCATCATCCACTGTGGTTTCAGCATCCCTGGGCTGTCATTTGTCTAATCCGATAGGCGGGCTGACACTGGTACGAGTTTCGACTGTACACTAAGAAAGAACAGTACAGTATTTTCCGGATTCAAATGCGCACTTAGAATTCCGTGCGACCCGTGCAATTTATGCGATGAGTTCAAGCGAGAGTCAATGGCCCACTTGCCACATAGATTTCAAGTCATTGTAGATCTAGAAGGATGTCTCTCAGCAATTACGGTCCAGCAAACCGCGTCTTTTGTGCGTTTTTTCTAACTCCTTTAAAACGCTTGATTACGTCAGACCCACTAAAAATACTGTTGTTGTGACTTAGAGTATGCGCACTTTGTGCGTGATCCGCGTCTTACTTCGTAATGGCAAGACTGTGGACGAGACCAAGGCTTTATAAAGATTGTTCGAAGCTCCCTTAGAAGAACAGAAATCTTAACCCGCGTATTCCGGCTTATTTGAGGCCCTCTCGCGTCGACTATCTACCTTGAAGTGCTAGCAAGTCCAGGGATTTGCCGAACCTTGAGAGACCATTCATTTTTCTTGCCTAATTAGATACCATGGGCTCGTCGGAGTCATACCATCAGCCAACGGCGCTTATCGTAATCTCTTCAGTGTCGATAGGCTTAGGTGCCCTTGCGGCGGCATGGATCTTACTCGACATCATCTGGCGGCGAGGCTGGCGGTCAATGATGTACATTATGATCCCAGTATATGTCATTAATGCGCTGTATCTGTGGCCGATCACACTGTGGGTGTATATCAAGTATGGTCGACCGCCACCACCACAGAAGCATGGCGTGACCGGCACGCAGGAAGCGCATCAACCTCCAACTGCCAATGCCAGTGGAACAGCTGGGGAAGAGACACAACGAGACATGGGTCGGAGGGGTCACAACGACACATTTCCGAATGAGGAGGGTGAAGTCGAGAAGACCGACATGGAAAGTGGGATCACTGGAGAGCAAGGAGGGAATGAGGATAATCGGTCGGCGGAAGACCAAGACAATAAGAAAGAGAGTGCAGGGAACAGAGAGCAGGGAGGACATTCTGAGCATCATCACAAGAATTCCGGACGTCCAATGTTCGCGACGGTGACAGTGGGAGTCTGCCATTGCGGCGCAGGCTGCGTGTTGGGGGATATCGTCGGGGAATGGCTCGTCTACGGCACAAACGCTGCCTTCGGCTCACCTCGTCGACTCTTGTGGGCGGAAATGCTCGTCGACTTCGGTTTCGCCTTTGCTTTTGGCATCATCTTTCAGTATTTTTCCATCGCGCCCATGGCCGGCCAGTATGGTCCCAAGATTATCTACCGCGCACTCAAGGCTGATGCGCTTTCGCTGTTATTCTTCGAGGTCGGGTTGTTTGGCTGGATGGCGATTTTTCAGACTGCGATCTTCAATTGGGAGCTAGAGATGCCTACGGTTACGTATTGGTGGATGATGCAGATTGGTATGTTCCTGGGTCATTGGACAGGTGTACCGATTAATTGGTGGTTGATTAAGACTCGGGTTAAGATGCCTTGTGCATAGATTTCACATGATCTAACACAGAATTTGTCACGGATAAGAGGCTGTAGTCTAGATGCTTATGCTCATTATTCTTAACCTCTAACCATGTCCCTAATCATTGATATATAGCCATCGCAACAGCTTATTCTCAGGTATATTAGCATTGATGACCAAGAAATGACTACTTGGTCTTCTTCCCGTTGTTCCACATCTGGAGGCAATCTAAAAATAGGTAGGCAAAATCATGTTTGCTGGAGCGCCACATCCTGACCATCCAGGCGTCTATCATTCACTTCGTGAAGGGCACAGACTGTAGCATCTTCAGACCGGACCTGATCCGTAATACCAAACTGAGCAGCAAGTTGAAAAGTGGCTTCCTTGTCCGACGGATAGAGGACATGGTGCTGAAAGAACCAAGCTCTCCCCAGCTATTTTCCATGTTAAAGTAATGTTGGACTGGTCGGGGCCCATTGGAGTACCAAGGAAGGGGTGAAAACTTATGCTGGCGATGGCAGTTTCGTACCGAGTCTCGTAAGCAGAGGTGCAGATGGAGAATGCACTTGTGAGGCCGGACCCTGGAACTCTTCGATAGTAGGGTTGGTGAGAGTGATGAGCCTTTGCACTGCGCAGAACGCTGCAATTTGCTTTTGCTGTGGGGTCATTCGAGAAGCATCCTAGTTGCACAAGTGGCCAGATGATCATACGTCACGGTATCCATGCCCCGCTTCTGGATCGAAGATTCAAAGGACATCTTGAAGAAGGTCAGTGGCAGGAAATCGGCCTTCACAGAACGTATTTGCAGATAGCGATCAGTCCGAGGCTGGTCTTTCTTGATAGTGGTGCTTCCGTCTTGCGCAACGTAAAGCCACGTTGAATCTCACCCGCGTAGCTGTCCGTGAACGGGTTCACGGGCACGGATGTCCGGATGACATACCACATTAGCTCAATATGAGGTAACGGCTGCACCCCCATTTTCTGAAAAGCATTTGACAGGTGCAATAGTATCGGCTAACACGGGAAAGCTATGATTGAGCCTATTATGACGTATAGACGATTTTGGCGAGGGTATAAGGAGAGGGCTTTTCTCGTTGATTTCTTGATGTTTTCCCAACGTCGCTTAGGACTATTCTTAGACACGACAGACCAAAGCATTCCCTTCATCAACACTAGTATCCTTCGTACCAATTTCGCTAAAAAGCATTACGATCAAGATGGCTTGCGGGTGCGGTCCAGGCGGTGAGAAGTGTCCATGCTCTGGAGCCCAGTCATGCACTTGCGGCCAGAACTGCCAGTGCAAGAGTTGCGGAGTACGTTGAAAATTCCTTGTCCAGCATTGCTACATTGCAGGTCTGCATGAAGCGGTCCTCGCACACTGACGATATACGCTACAGAAATAAGTCGTCTAAAGAACTGAATTTGGGTCATAAGTTTATGTGAGATGTTGGAAGGAAAGGGTTGGTGCTGGGCGACGTCCGGAGTACGATCACCTATCTTGCGAAGCTTACGGGAGGTCAATCTCATATTCACCTTCAGGTGAAGCCATTCCCTGGATCTATCTAACAGCATTCCAGTCCATGCATTCGCTTCAGCTTGGTCACTTGTACCCCCAAGTAATGAATGTAATAAAACTTACCTCGGATCTATTTGCAGTCATTTTTGGCCTTGAAATTTTTTGCTCGTCACTTGCATACCGCCCTGTTATCTACCATGAGATTCAAAACTATGCGAAGATGTTAGTCTCACAACCCATCATGATACGTGTTTTCAAGGCATTGCGGCTGTGATGTTGACTTCAGAGCGAAGATAGGAGAAGATCCGTGACATCCAGGAAACTTCAGATATCTTCCCCATAAATGCTGTGGTTCTTGCATCGCCATGCAGGTCAACCAAGTGCGTCAGCAGATCTTGAGGGCCGAGAGATCCTACTGTAGCATCAACATAATGCTCACCGCCAAGGGTCTGCTCCGAGCTTGTCACGACGCCCAAGTCACGATCGGTCTGGGTGCTTGGAGTTGCCGAATTTGTAGTCTGTGGTTCCGCCTCACACTGCGGTGAGCGTTAGTCGGGACAACGAGGAGACCATTAAACACACGTTCAAAAGCATCTCCCTGATGTTGGTAGATACAGCTGGATCCAGACTTGGGCTCGCAGCGACGCTCTGCAATGTTTGAATGAACAGCTCGTTTTGGAGCCTGAGGCCCTCGATTCGTTGGCTACTCGCCGCGAGCTCTCTAGATTCTGGATTAGCTACTACCACCAATGCGAAAAGCATGGGAGGCGGAACTTCTTGTTTCTCTCCCTCTTCCGATCACCAAAGATACATGCTGCGCCGTCCTTGCTGCACTTCTCGCAAGGATTTCCTCCCGCGCATCTTGCGCGCAACAAGCGACATCTGTTGCACGCATGCGAGGTTCGTGCTTTCGGGAGCACTCTATCTGAAGCGGCGACAGCTGAAGAGAAAGGCTGCCGCGGAGCCAAAGGTCGAGGGGGATTAGATGTTGCAGAGCCTGGAGAGCTCGAAGGCCGACTCATCGAAACCTAATTGGAGCGTTGTGATCGCTCGCGCCCTTGCAAAATTTCCCTTCCAGCCTCCACCGCAACATGCTCTATACTGTGTCAATATAGCATGCTGTCTAAAGAAAGTCCGTAGTAGTTATACGACCTTGAGACTTATACAAGTCCAAGGACTACAGGCTAAATCGGATTGTGAGGTTGACTCTGTAAAAGTAGTTTGCATCCTACTGTCACAACCTTAGAACGGCTGGAGGTGAAGTCGTTCTATGGAACTGAGGGGCTGGAGAAGTCAAGAGAGCGGATCCGAATTGATGGAAGTGGTCAGCCACATATCACCAGGTTGGTGATCTTGATGACGTGCCTCGACGGCTAGAAATCCCCAGTAATAGCCACAATCTACGACGATATGGCTTAGTTTAGGAGGTGCGATAAGGCAAACTCCATGGTAATAGCTTCCGTTTTCTCCTTGTACCATATGTTCAACTTAGTCTTACACAGTACCGACTACAGGAACTACAACTCCGTACTGATATTCATTGGTTAGTTTCGCCACGAACTTGCGGTCCCGTTGTCTATTGGCGCGGGAAAGGATTCCAGGGTGGTTACCGATTTGACGAGCGGGGGGGGATCATCAGTCAAGGCTACTTACCAGAATGCGCCCTCGAATTGCTCGTGTAAAGAGGTCAATAGATCAAGGGAAGAGAACAAACTAGAAGATATGGAAGCGGAAGTGTAGTCAAAAGATATATTTATCTATGTCATCATCACGTGCAAGTAGCCGACCGTCAACGCTCTTAGGGAAAGGTTTCCACGGCCCATTCTTTAGGGGCTTTAGGTAGAGGGGGTAGCCTGGAGTTTATAGGGTCGGTCTTGGCATGCGGAAACCAAATATTCGGCACCAAAAGAGACACTTTTCACGGTACGCGCGCGTCTCGAGATTCCGTATAAGATTCGCCTACGCTTTCTATACATATCAAATTATATACGATCTTCCTATGGTTATTCAAAAGTTGAGTTGTGTACTGGGAGTACACTGGGAGCGACATACATTTTACATTTTTGCAGTTAGCGCACGGACACCTGTCGAGCGTAACCTCCGTACAAGGATTGATGTCAGAACCTAGTACGCTGAAAGCGTGGAAGATTTGCCCGACTTTTGCCGCCGTCACATTTAATCCGCACCAGAGTCTCGGCAATGGTCGGAAGTCGTGGTGGCTATCTCCAGAAGCAGATTTAGACCTGATCGACCCCACAGTCCTGCGGCAGCTTGTACGTACCTTTCAGCATCTTTGCCGATCGCCTGCACGTTCCTTCCTCGCCCTGCCCTCAATCCGCCATGATATGCAAGTGATGACGCAATGACCCTAGGCCGAAAGGCGAAGCTAAGACCTGATTAGCTTATAGACGGAAATGTAACTCCTTGTAACATCATTAGCTTAGGTGAGAGGGATGGTCTGGAAGTACGTTTGGCCAATTCTAGTCATTGGTTAAATGATCCGGGCTTCGTGATCCATCAATCTGCCGTGGCCTACACGCACTGCTATGCATCCTCCACTGGGACCAGCGTGCATCCATGCGCAAACGTCACCCAGGTTAGATGGCTGGCCATGTCAGTTTGTAGCTTCCACCGCCTTAAGCGTAGCTGAAAACCCTTCAAAGCTCTTAGCATACCTGGAGATTTGTTCCGGACCACGATTCGCGGGCGACGGTTAACGACGATGTAGGCGGTTCAGTCGATAAATAGGAAGCGCAGGAGGACCACCAGGTTGGGCATTATTAGGGAAGATGATGCCAAAGTGTCGTTTCTCTCGAGTAGATCTGTCAATGAGGCCGTAGTTGTTGGACTCAAGAGCAGCAAATATACCTGTAAATCATTCGAGCGCAACCCGTGGGGTTTCAGGGTATTACTCAAGTAACAATATAAATGTCGAAGTAATGCCATGTGTTAGGTTGAGTAATTCGTATTTGAAGTTCCGCGGTCAGCAGCAAGTCCGCGGATGTCGCTGCTTTGTACAACGTCGAATACCTTGCAGAAAGCATACCGCGGAGAAGCCGACGAAGATCAAGGAGAAGTTCTTGCTCAAAGCGGCGAAATTGGTCAAGATTTTATCATCGCCGCGTTCCTCAATGGCTTGGACGTTGACATTAATCTGAAGACCTGCTACGGACAGACTGCGCTGTCTCTCGCCGCAGAAAATGGACATAGAGAGGTCGTGGAAATGATATTGACTCGACACGACGCTGATGTCAACACGCAAGATATAGACGGTCAAACCCCACTTGGCTGGGCAGTAGTCTGTGGTCATGCCGACGTTGTTGACCGACTTCTTCGCGAGCCTGCTGTCAGACTGGATCTTCCTGATATTGAGGGTTTCACACCCATATCATGGGCAATTTGAACCGTCAAGACCTTATTCTGGGGCTGCTTCTCCATCGGCTTGGAGTTCCGTACAATCACGACATGAGAAAAACAACCTCGCCATTCGCACAAAGATTCGAGCGCAGGAGGTATAATCCACCATTAGAATATATTGGCTAGACGCAAAGTGCCGTTGAGCATACGACAACGACCTGTTACGCTCCATTTCATCCAGGAGTAACCAGGCTCTGTGTGGAGGCAAGTGTTGGGCAGCTATGTGACAGGATCATGCCCGTTATTCACGAACCAAAGCCAGAACCAATTTGCCACTGGAAAGGTGGCTCCAATGATATTGACTTGATTTTCTTCGCCCGTTATCGCCAAGAAGAATAGCCCAAAGGAGATATGCGAAAGTGGATGTCCCATCCGAATGAGTTGTAGTAGAGTTTGGACGAGCCAGTGCCAGCTGGAAAATTCCCCGCTGCAGGAATTGCCAACGCCTGAATGCGAGGGTTCAAAGGTCAGCAACGCGTAGATCCTTTCTGGGGGTTTGCCACCATTCTGCGCTGGATCGCCCGATTTTGGCCGCCACAGAAACCTCTGTTAACATACACATTGCAAGTCTCAGATCTACGTCCAAGTTGAAAATCCAAGCCAAGTTGAAAATCCAGGCGTTCCTTACAGCTTTGGTGTCATCGGAAATCGTGCGTCTGCTTGCCGAGCGGCGAGCCGAAAAAGCCATGTTCTTTAGTGACGTAGCCTTACCGTTTTCTAGCGACAACTAACAAGTTCCACAACTGGGGACTGAATTTGAGATACTCCAGAAACCTCTTCCCACCATGATCTTTCATTGTTTCGATTAAGCCAAGCACATAAGAAACATCTTGGTAGCTGAAGACTCGGCCGGTGAAACTTTAGAAGAGTCGTAAGGTCGTGCATGTTTTCATCTCCTATGCCTCGCCGACCAAAGATCATTGCGGTAGAGACCCGACCTTTCTACTGCCACAGTCCATGCCAGCCACTGTTCATGAGTCGCATGGTTTATGGTTCTTTCGCAATCGTGCGCCTCCTTGTCTGAAAGATAGATAATATGTTGCTCGGTCGTGGCACGTTGCATCATAGCAGCTGTTTTGATGTCCGCGTCGCGGCGGACATGTATAGCCCTCCAGACAGCATCTCCAATACTCTCAGCCCAGACGGTATAGCCGTGACCACGCTGAAAGACAACTTTGTGCTCCGGAACATCGTCCCGCAATACGCCGTCCATAACTATCCCATTGCGCTGACGTCCACAAAGCCGCTGGGCCAGGGCATCCCCGAGATCCCGACAATTGACCATGAGGTTCCGTGGATGCGACGGTGGTAGAGCGTCGTATAATTCTGTAGGATCGAAAATGGGAGGCGAAGAGCCCAAAAAGCCGGCCATAAGATAGCTGGGCTGTAACATACTGACCTCACTATCACACAAGCCGTAGATAATTGCACTTCTGCAGTGTGAATGTATGATGCTACGTACACCGGGATATCGTTTGTAGATAGAGGAGTGTACGTAATGCTCCGATTGTTCCGGGATGCTTTCGACCTTGCGACACCCGTCATAGGGAGTCCTCACCGGCGTAGCATCACTGACGTGCCACTGCTCTAAATCGCTTTTCGAAGAGATCAAGATCGCTGGAAGGCTGCTGGTGAAGAAGGTTGAAGGATCAAGAGGATTTCGTGTAGATATCTGGCGGTGTTCATCTATAACGTCGTGTTGATGTAGTATGTGAAATGCCGTGATGAGATCGGAAAGAAAATCGATCAGGAAAGTCCATCCTTCTAATGTCCTGATTGAGATGTAGCGACCTTTTTAAGCATGCAACGTATAACGCACATCAAATGTAGGTGTAAGCGGAAGCTCTTTTTATATTGACTGTCTAATTACGGTTGGCCGGATTGAGTTCTTGTGAGTAGACACTTGCCCGCGGGGTAGACCGCTCGAACAAACACCGATTACATCACGGCCATCCCCAGTCAGGATTACCGTCCTGTAGGAGGCTGCATATCCGCGAGCCCTGTAGCTCCGGTTGGTAAGAAATAGATTCGAAAGCTGTCGTGCACAGCGTATAATCGTTAACCAATCACCTCTGACTGAGCCAATTCTATTGGCTGAGAATCCAGTGGAAATCTTCTCCCCGCGCCCCACACCCAGCCGGGTGGTGCGATTAGACATGCATGCTAGGTCAAATCAGCTCATCGGACGTCATCGGCCAGTCTTCAACCATTTGAGGAATGGCTATCGAAAGCGAACTATCAATTCAAATGAAGTCGACTGACATTTTCTAGACAAACGACACGCCGTGCAGAGCGACGACGGCGAACGTCCTCACAAGATTCGCCGCTTATCTGACCTTCAACAAGCCTCTCCGGCTTCCCTGATGGAAGACCTCACTCCTGAAAACCCTCACTCGAAGCTGCACAGTCAGCTTCCATCTCCGGCTGCCACAAAAACCGATGACGTGAGTGGATGCAATGAACGTCTCTACGGGAGGAAAAATGCTGACAAGGTGAGGCAGATACATCACGAATCGTCTCCTGCCAGCTCTCTCGCGCTAGCCTTCCACATACCCAAACCCCTAAACTAGTCCAGAACTCCTTCCGCGTCATCCATCCACTTTTTCATCATACTGCAGGTACTGACTGATAAGCTGCTGCCAATGATCCAGGCCATGGAGCCAGATAACTATCGCAAAGCGGCCCTGGTTGGCTTGACTGGTCCATGGAATGTGGCCGTCTGGTCGCGACACTGTCCCAATGCAAGGCCCCGGAGAGGAGATCAGGTGGACTAGAAGATTCCATTGGGACGGTGCACCAACTTGCGTCGAGAAAAGCATCGCCATCCAGATATGGATCACCACCATGACTTGCCTGTGCTGGGATTTCGGTGCGGGGTCCAAACCCGACCATCGTAGGGACCGGCCTGCGCGCCGGGGCTTGAGGTGACACTGCCACTGTCTGCGGAAGCATTTCCAAATTCATGCTGAAATTCAGTTCGCTTGGCGACGGTGGTTGTAGAGACGGGCTCGCGAGAAGTCGTCGACCGTATGTGGATGGGCTGGCGAAGGACGACCGGGGGGTGGAGGTGGAGGTGGAGGTGGAGGCGGAGGTGGCATTATTACTGTGAAGAGGATCTGGTTCGACTGGAGATGTAGTCGTCTGAGGATGCGGACCGTCGTGGTCGTGATTTCTTTCAGATTGATCTGGTGGTTGTCTGGCACCATCGAGTCCCGGTCCCGACAAGCGGAGGCCTCTGAGAATTACGTCCGTGGTCACGACGCCAGTTGACTCGTCGGGGACATCTCCTGGAAAGTTGGTTTTCCGCCGGCAAGCCCAGTATAACCGTTGGATCGCTTCATCCAGGACTTCGCGCATCTGACAATAACTGTAGGAAGCGTGTTAGATACTCAGCTTCCAGCAGGCACGCGGTGGAGATGCCCTCACTAATTTCTGGCCTCCCGTCCTCTTCTTGCAGTATATGCACAGATACTGCCACTTGCCTTGCATGTTCTGCATTTCAGAGCGCCATCACACTTCACTGGTCAGTACTAGGTTCGTGGGAGAGAATGATGGGCGTGCCTTCGCCTTCTTGAGCCTGCATCGATCACACGCGCGACGCGTTCGCCGTTTCGACCCGTCGCCTGACCGTCCTTGGGAGCCGGATTTTGTCTTGGGCATGTTCAAACAGAGCCGACGTGGTTGCAATGAAGGCTGACTGTCCAGGGTTCTTGGGTACGACTCGGGTATATAAATATGAAAGCGACATCGAGATCGAAGTTATCCGAGGCAACACTGGTCTTTTTATCGACGTCTTGACATCATTGGGCATTTGGTACGACCACAGAGGGGATGGACTCCAGATGGGCAAATCGACAGGGGGGGCTTGAAGACGGACGGCATTGCCTTCTCCCAGTGTACCGGCCCTCCACGCGAATGTGCACAACTGGCACCCTGGCTACGTGATGAGGACAGTTTGGGCAGGCGCCGCGTCTCGTGTGACAGCCATTGACCGTGAGAAAGGCCGTCAATCAGCCCCGCAGGTGTCGGACCTTTTGAAAGGCGTTGGCCGGCTGGTAGGGTGGGTGGGTGGATGGGCGGCCAGGGTGCATATCCTAAGGGCATTAGCTCCTGAGAACGGGCCAACGGAGCATAATTGCAGTGTCATGAAGACATACATGCCAGCACGGTTGAGAGGTGGATTGATCAGTGAGAGCGAAAGAGAGGATAGGGGGAAAAGTGATATTCGAATACGTCGGCGAATGAGAGGGCCTGGAAAATTGATCTCCGGTGAAAATCCCTGCCCTGCTCTGATACCAGGGCCACAGATGACAGGGGACAGTGCCAATCGCCTGACAACTAGTTCTGGGTACCTTAGGCTATTAACTTCGGGGTCAATGTACATACAGTCGGTCTGTGGTACACAGTTTCCCCCGGAGTATTAAGGTCGATACCGCACTATGACATGTTATTCATCCAATCAATGACAATGGAGATGTTTACCGGGCAGCATATTCTATCCACTCCTCGACCTCTTCTTTAGAATCTTCACCACTACCGTCATATTTGTACCTTACGGTGTATATCGAAGCTGGCACATTTTTCCGGCCATGAGCGCCTCCACGCTCTCTCATGCCTTTCTTGCTTGTCGCTTACTTTCCCTTCCACATGCCTTTCCCGTTGCCACGCCATGCCCACTTTCACCACTGACACACTACTTGAAAGCAAAAGCCAGATGCAGCAGAAGCATCTTTCTTCTGGCAAGCCTCACAGGATTTCGATTTTCCCAGGACTTTCCGGTTTTTCAGAGTTATGAGTTACCTCCTTGGGTCTGTTCCCTCTTCGTATGCGGGGAGAGATTCCCTTCTCGAGGTACGGCACTCAAACGCTCACGTTTCCCCCGCCCCAAGTATCAGCCGGAGCTGTTGAGCTTTGAGAAAGTACGGAGTACTCATTAGAGATCAGTACGCGCCGTCTCATCTATCCTATCGTCCTGGTCGGGTTTCCTGTGGCAAAGGCCTTTTCCCAGTGCTGTGACGACATTGCTCCATTGTTCTTTCCCGCCCAATGCTTTCTATGTCGTCGCACTGATATAGGCTGAACCTCCTTCGTTTACTTGCTGCTTGATACCTGCGTGACCTTACCTCCCACCATCCGTTCATTGACATTGACCCAGCCGTGTCAAAGCACCTTCTCTTAAGCCGCGACAAGCTGCTGCTTCCACTGCTGCTGCTATGGCATCGCTATCCTTTACCGATGACCTTAACCTGTGGCAGTTTCCCATGGCCCCCAATATGAAGTCGCCTCAGAGCGTCAAGTTCGACAGCACCCCTACCATGTTCGACATGCAAGACCTCGTCTCCCGATCGACGGCAGACCTCACCTCCACCACTCTTCCGCCGGATGCAATCCCTCAGTTCGTCCGATCCCAAGAGTTACACGGCTCCGCAACAATGTCTGAAGCATCCAAGTCGCCTCTAAGCCGGACGGGCTTCCCGGACATGAGCGGACCCGGCTCCCTAGATTCCATGTCAGCTAACGACGAACTTAGGCCGTGTCCGACCTAGAACATCCACATCCTCTTCCTCCGTCTTCCATTGCTTGGTTTCTTGCACTCACCAGTATCTTGGAGGTAAAGTTCGCCACACACGCCGCCAGAATTCTCGTGCGTATCTAGGCTAGATAAAAAGATCACATTCTGTGGCTGACGTCAATATCGCGGGACGAATGTCATAGTCAAGTAGAATCTAGATCAGAACCTATTGTCAGGTCCTAGAAGTGGGTAACCTAGGTTCGCAGCCTATATGTCCAATCTCGTTCGTGGTGCCAGGACCACGAACCAACGCGATCGCACGGCAGCTTCAGATCGTTCGGGAAATCGATCGAAGATCCATGACCACGATTTGCCTAGATGCCTCCATCGTCTCAAGTCTTCATCCTCTTCTGCCGTCCACTGGCCTCGCTTCGTCCGCCGCAATCCCGTTTCACCTTCGCTTTGACAATAGTCGCTGCTCGTGTTTGAATCGGGTGACCTTCTCCCTCTCCTCCCAGTCCCGTCTCGTCTTCGTCTCAGATCATTCATACCGTTAGCACGTCGCGGTATCGTGGCCGTGAGGAGCCAACCAAGGTCGGCGAGCGGCTGGACCGAGATGTTGGCCAGGCTAGCCGGCTCTACACCGCATCCAAGGGCCCAAGCGGTGGGTGAATGGATGACGTTCTGAAGGTCAGCCGGACTGTCGATAATGGCGGTTATGAAGGCAGCGTCGGCCGGTGTCACAGATCGGACGCTCATACTTTTTAACCTTCCCTGGTGCTGCTCCTGCTCGTGGTGGCTGTTCACGGGCTCCTCGATATCCAACGGCATAGCGGAAGTTGGGGAGGGCTCGCCTAGGGTCAGATCAGGTCCAGGCTCATCTTCGCAGCATAAATTCGCGCCACGACTAAAGAGGGTCTGCTCGCTGTCCGGCCCGTGGGCGGAGCTGGGGGTCCCAACTATTGGAACAGTTCCGTGTTTGGAGTCTGGCTTGTGAAATTGATTTTCCCTTCGACGAAAATGAGCGGCAGAGCCTTCCGCCAGCGTTTGATGGGAGAGGGACGACGTTTTATTGGACTCAGCTTCCACAAGCACTCGCCGGGAATCTGGGGAGTACAACTCAGATTCGCTCCTGTACCGACGTTTGCGGTCACTGAGATGTTCAACATGCCCGCCGGGACGCGGAGATGTCGTCCGTCGTCCGGCTCCGGTTGGGGTTTGTATCACGTTCGCAAGTTGAGCGCTGGAGGCACCTCGCTCGGCTCGCGCTGAAGGACGACGAGAATGAATCACCGCCCCTACCCGAGTTTTGTGGCGCGAGGATGGGAAGCATCGCTGCGAAGACGGTAGCCCTATCAGCTTTAGCTGAGGGCCATTTGACCGGGTAGTAAGATCTACAGCGTCAACGTCGGTCCACGGGCTCCGGGTTCCGGCACGGCCAAAACCGTCGTTTGGTGAGGTAATGACAAAGTCGTCGCTGGTCACTGTGCTCTGTGAGGTGTCGTTCTGGACAGGACCGTCAAGACTTTCGTCGGACACAGAGGTTCGAGATGGCTCCAAATCCGGCGGTACACCGGAAAAGAGACTGTCTAAATCGTCGTCGAGACCTTCAGCCAGCCCATGGTCGTCGTTCTGGGCAAGAGAGAAGTCGTCGTGGAGGGAAATGCCTCCTGAAATGCGCCCGTCACCCAGGCCGTCGTGCAGAGAGCTCCGCCACATTTCATGGATCGAGATTTCGGGATGCCGGCCCTCCAGGTTTGTCGATTCTAAAGATGGACGGTCAGTGCACTCACCGGCGGCATGACTGGAGTGGCACGGGGCCGTTCAGGCTTACCAGAACGGCCTACCGAGGTCGTGTGAGAGTGTTCCTGTAGCGGCATGTCCGAAATCGGCGCAATGGCCGGCGGCTCACCCTCGTTCGTGCATTCTCGGATGGAGGAAACACCAGAGCTGGCCGATTCGACATGCACGTGTCGCTTAGGGCGGATCCGAGGTTTGGAAGGGTCCTCAGTAGGAAACATCGGAATGGCTCCTTAATATAGGTCTTAGGGGCGCTGACGCTCAAAGGGGTGCGTCGCTTGGTTGCAAACTGAGGAAGAGGATTCCAAATTCCACAAGGAATCAGGAAACGAGGGCACCCCATCTGACCAGCCAAGCGCCATAACTGAAATCTCGCCCTTGTGGTCACACACTGCCGGGGATCATCCTTGGTCGGGTCGGAAACCATCAATCTGTCTTTGTCAGTTCTCCCCGGCAGTGTGCTCCGTACGTCGAAGGGGCTGTCACGGAGCAAAACCCTGCAAGGTGTCCCGAAAGCTTTCGTCCAGACGATACGCAACCGAGGCCTCCTCAGACTGGCCGCGTACCGTTGAAGTGATCCGTAGAACAGGCAGGATCCATGATCAGAATCCCGTAGGGATACCTGTTTCGGGCACGTTCAGTTGATCATCCTCCCCTTCCACGGGGCGGTGTCTCACCACGTCATTTGACAGTCAAGCTGGAAAGCTCTACAACCCCGATCGCTGCGGACATCTTCGGATCCTCTAGGACGGTTGACATGCTCCTGGGTCGAGCTGAGGGTGGTCTTCTCCAATGCACCGCATATACGAACGGTCATGCGGATCAATGGAGTCAGGGTCCTGACGGCCAACGATTTCGAGTGAAACTTGGCGAATGACAAAGTCGAGCAAGGAAGGGTGGTTTAGCCATGTTGGAGCCTGACTGCCGCCAGCCCGGAAGTGCCGATGACGCGTCCAGTGAATCCCTGTCGTTGTGGTTGTTGTTGCAACTTGTCATTTCAGTCAGGGAAACCCCATAATGCAACCCCCTGCTGCCAATTGTAACCGCAGTTGCTCGAGCCGAGAAGGCGTGCTGAAGGTCAGATTGGTCTGACTGGTGTGGGGTCAGGACAGCTTCAAGGATACACGATGAAGGGTCAACTCTCCTAGAGACAGGTCGGTGCTGTGCCTGGTACTCGGCGTGCTGGGGTCTGCCCTGCGGTATTCGAGTGTGATGCTGCAGACGCATACGCCGGGTATGGAGTGAGGACGGTTCCCAATAGCGTCATCGACATCACCCGATCCAAAGCTTCAGGAACCCTTCATAGAGGGGATCCTGAGGAGGACATCTGGCCAGACGTCGAAGTTGTAGGCAGCTCTGGTCAGCCGTATCTGCTGCAGGCTTCGTGCAAATCGTCCAGGGGCCGAAGGACCCTTGGCCAGCTGAAAGATGGAGCCATGGAACCAGGCCTTGTTTCGCTGAGGAGCGACGACAAGCGCCGTGATGGAGCCTAAGACCTCGTTCACAGAGTAGCGAGCGACAAAGAGAGGCCAATCGAGCGACGGAGCGTCAATGCGAGCAGGCAGACTCTCGCAAACTCTGAATTCTCAGGTCCGAGTCCGGTCGAGTGTGGAGCGTTTAGGGGAACGGCGACGGCAGGGACGACGTAACAAGATCCTGGCCGGGTCTGGTGACATTTCCCGTTGCGGAATGGTGCAGGGTGGTGAGGAAGTGCGAGGCTCAAGGAGAAGGGTCGACAAAACGGCGAGGGACGAGGGTCTTTTATAGAGGGACGGTCGAGAGTGGTCGGAGGCAAAGCGGCGGCAGACCAGAGCGGTCAGCACTAAACCCGGAAGGGCGGCGCTTTCCCCGACCGGGTCGACGCCAAACCGGATGGAGGGTCTCAAAGCGGCGCCAAACCGCATCGACGCCCGAGCGAGTCCTTTACACCGCAACACAGACTATTATTTAATTAAAAGTATATAATATTATATTTAGCTCTAAGATAGTTCGTTTACTATTTTCTACTAAATTTGTTTAATCTAGTGTACTTAACTTTATACTAAAATCTTTATTCTATAATTCTAAATATACTAAAGAATATAGTAATAATATACTATAAAAATAATTGAAGAAAATAATTAAAAAATAATAAAATAAGCTAATAAAAAAAAGTCTAAGGTATGCTACTATAATACTAAGTCTAGCACAGCTGGTGTTGCTAACCACCGATACCACCAAATTAGGGAGACGTATCTCTCAGGCAGCGAACGCGGGAAAAGAGTGTAGAAGGAGTTCGAAGTTCAGAACGTTTGCAGCTACAGAACTAGATCACAAGAAATATTACAATGCTCACCGACACTTCAGTTCATCGTTTTCAGAAGCCGTGCCTGTACCATACGTTATCTCCAAATACTAACGCTGCATAGAATGAGAGATTCTCACTATTTGTGATCCATGTAAATTCCTACTCAAGTGGCGCAGTCTCCCCTTGTTCACAGAATCTTCACCCCTGTGCGACTTTCATAACCGTTGTAACCTACGCCTCGTAAGTTCCACCGGCTTCTGTGCTTTGTCTGCGAATTCCCGCCCTCATCTGTCGCCCTGCTAAAGATACGCACCCCATCT
>JAVRRU010000073.1:0-32697 GCA_035928005.1 Exophiala sp. CCFEE 6388
GACTTAACTATAGAACAAAAAAAGGAACTTATCTAGAGTAGACACGATAATAGGTCAGCCGGACACCTAGAAATCGAAAAAACCATTAAACTCGTTATACGAGACTTTACCTAGAAGAGAATACGGAGAGACGTAATAGAATACGTTAAAAACTACGATATATATTATAAAGTAAAATATACACGATATAAATCTTACGGCCTACTATAAATACAATAAATATTAGAGGAGGTATAGTTAATAATCGTACTAGACTTTATTATAAAGCTACCGAAATCTATAGAGCCCCTTACGAGCGTAGACTTCGATAGTATACTAATAATAAACGATATTCTCACGAAGTATATATACTTCGTACTATATAAGGAAGTATCAATAGTAGAAGATCTAGCTTACCTACTATATAAAACGATTATCGCGCAATATAGGATACTAAAAGAAATACGCTTAAATCGAGATAAACTATTTATATCGTAATTTTAGTAATCACTTATAGACCTATTAGGGACACACCAGAAAATATTAATAGTATATTATTCGTAGATAGACGGATAAACGAAAAGAATAAACTAAACCTTAGAATAATACTTACGATATTATATTAACTTCTAATAGAACGATTAGATATAACTAT
Source organism: Exophiala sp. CCFEE 6388 (assembly GCA_035928005.1). Lineage (NCBI taxonomy): Eukaryota > Fungi > Ascomycota > Eurotiomycetes > Chaetothyriales > Herpotrichiellaceae > Exophiala > Exophiala sp. CCFEE 6388. The sequence goes on from JAVRRU010000073.1 coordinate 635, forward strand.
TACCCATTATATAATTCGCGTTTAATAATAGTGCTTCGATTATAGGAATATCACTATTCTATACTAACTATAGGAAATATCTAGATATTAATAGAGACCTAAGAGGGATTAAACCGATAGTAAAAAGAGTAAAAACGTCGGTCGAAAACCTATAATAACTATATCGAATACTACAAAAAGAACTAGAAGATATATTAAAGAAAACAATAATTTAAGCAAACAAGAAAAGATTTAAGGGACTAGACTTCTAGGAGGGGGAGATAGTCTATATCCTACGAAAAAACATTAAAACACAACGACCAAGCGATAAATTAGATTATACTAAGATTAGACTATATCGAATCAATAAGAAATAAGGGCCGATAATATTCAAAGTAGAATTACCAAGAGAAATAAATATTTACCTAGTATTCCATAAATTACTCCTTAAAAAGGCACCGCCCAACGCTAAACTAAGACTAGTGTTAATACAAGAGAAAACATAATAATCGCTATACAATATCGAAAAAATACTGGACTACTAATCTATCGATAAACAATCTTATTACCTAGTTAAATAGTTAGGGTACGAGAATTTAGAGAATACTTAGGAACCAAAAAAATATTTAATAAAATATATAATTTAACAATACTATCGGGAATCGAACAGGAAATAAAAGGACAAAAGATAGACGATTAATAAATCTAATTACTTAGCTTATTAATCGCCTAAAAGTCCTGTAAGGAATCGAACCTTACGCAACAAAACGCTACACTATAAAGGATCGATAGTATATTAACTAAGCTAGTACCCGCCTATACCTAAGCGATATACTTAATAGAAAATCGACAATATAAAATATCAACAAGAAAGAAATTATTCACTTACTTAGAAACACGCTTATTCTCTACGCTAAAAACAGCGTTCTAATCCATAGTGTCATTCATCGGGACTTTCGACCAAAGGAGGTCGGGATTAGCGAATACTCCGACACTATCGCTAGGCTACTTATCCAGGATACCTAAAGCCTATATCTCTCGACGAATTATCCGAGACGATATCTCTTCCAAACGACTCACGGAGTCCTAAAAATAAGAATCTTTAGATTCCGTATCGGCCAGCGCACGACGAAGACGCGTAATCTCTTTTCGTTTTCGACGAGACTTATCCTCGAAGGCTTTCTTCTCGTCCACCACTTTACGGAACTCTTCTAAGGAAAAGGAACCGTCACACTTAATATTCTTCCGAATACAATAGAAACACCTTATCGAACGCTCTTTTAAAAAATAATAAATGTCGCCCGACCGGGCGTAATTAGAATAAGTAACCATAGCAGGGAAAACCGATAGTTCGATGGCGTTCGCCAAATCGATACGACGCTAAGTTAAGCTAGGCTTCGATGTTCGGTCGGTCTAACGAGGTATCGTTAGCCATAGTAAGGGAATAATATAGAACTAAAGAGGGAGGACTCACGCTTATATACGTTAAGGATAACGATAGGTTCTAAGAAGGGGAAAGTATTACGAACTAGCCTACGACTAGATTAAGGGCCACGGAACGTAAAATAACTCAGGAAGAAGTGTCGACTATATAGCCTTACTAATAATTAGGCTAAGTCACGTAATATTAATCTATTTGATCTATTTAATTTATTGATCTATACTAATCACATAGATCACATAGATCATATAGATTATATAGTAGGAAAGGGTTATATATACGACTAACGAGTCTATAGCTTTCCTATATAGTTAACTTCGTTAACGATTATACCCATACGTTTAAGTATTGATTAGTCTCGCTTAAGACACTCGACGTGCTCTCTTACTGCTATACCTTAATACTTCCCCCTACTTAGGAACCCCTTGTCTCGTGATACCCTAGTGGAGCGATTTATAACAATAAGTACGAACGCTTTATTAAGAAATAGTTTCGTTCGATATATATATTCTCTTATTAAGTGTTTTAGAGCTATTCTTTCGAAGTAAGATTCTAAAGATAAATAAAAAGTAACTTTTAATTTCTTTTAATTAATTAAAAATCTACTTAAATTTTTAATTATCTTAAAGTTTATTATTAGTAGTATATTAATCTTATTAATATTATATTCTTTCCTAGTTTTATAAGTACTTATTTACTACTTATTATTATTTAAGTAGTATTTATATATTATATTATAGAATAGATATATCTTTACTACTATATAAGTCTTAGTAACTAGAAAGTATTTAGTTTTATTTTTCGACTTTTAAATTTTGTTTTCCTTTAAATTTCCTATATATTACTTTTATTATAAAAGACTAAGGAAGATCTTTTTATTTATATTAGTAATATAAGCGAAAATACTTTTTAAGTATCTTTTATAAATATTCTAAATCTTTTTATTAAATCTACTAAGATTATTAATTTTATAATAATAGAGATTTATAAAGAAAAAGAACTCGTAAAGAGATAGTATCGAGACTAAACGATAAAATATTAAAAGCGATTTATTTTTATCTATTAAAGTACTAAATAATTCTTTTAGTACTTAGAAAGTCCTCTTAAGGACGATAGTATATCTATTTTAAAAGTCTTTCGATTATCGTCTTAACGAAATATAATTATCGTAAATACTTTAAAATTCTATTTACGACTCTCTAAATATTTAGAAATATTATCTAATAGTATATATTACGTAATACTAATCGAGCTATATAATAATAAAAAGATATTAAAAGAAAGAATTTAATATATAAGTACTAATAAAATACTAAAGAAAGGCTTTATAAGTAATTCTTTAAGTTATTAACTATTTAATAAATATAATACTTTATAAATCGAATTATATTAAGATAGATTAATTAAGTAAAGTTCTTAAATAATACTTTCGTAATATTATTATACTTAAGATACTCTAATATTATAATCTATTCTTATACTTAAAGAGATCTTTATAAGTATAAGTATACTTCGATATCCTTTAATAAGTAGTTACTTATTCGATATTCGACACTCGAATTTAAGAAATCGATAGAAAGTACCTTAAAAGGACTTACGAAGATATTCGTAGTATTTATTTAATAAAGATATCGAGATTCGAAATATCGATATCGTCCGTATAAAATATATCTAAACGATAGACTACGAATTATTAATCTTAATAGAGTAAGATCTTTATAAGACTTTATTATTAATTTTAGGAATACTAACTAAATTTTCTCTTAGGGCTTTTCGCGATCTCTAATAATTAGTTACTCTAACTATAGAGATAAGAGCTCTATTATAGGCGAAATATGTTTCTTTTATTTTCTTAAAGCTAACGACTAATATAGAAATATAAAGTACTTAAAAAGACTTCTCGATACCTTAGACTTTAAAAGTACTAGTCGAATATAGCCCTATTAAAATATACTTCCACGAATCGCGCGTACAAAATACTATAGTAAGTATCTAGTTTCTAAAATAGTGATAAAGACTCTTTCTATTAGTAATTACTTAATACTTTAAAGATATTAATATAATAATAATAGATTATTATTTAAATATTACGCCTATTACTCTCGAATTAAAATCCTATTAAGTATAACTCTTTTACTTTATATCTAAAGATAAAAAACTATTTTCTTATATCTTTTTAATTTCGACTAGAATTTATATATATTTACTACCTCCTTTAACGACTACTTCGTAAGAGATTAAAAGAGATTTAAAAGAACTTATCTCGCGCGTTAATATCTTAAATATAAGTATATATAAGTATTTAATAATACTTAAAGAACTTATCTAGTACTAATAGCTACTTATAATTTAGATAAACTCTTATATAGTGATTTACTATTATTATTTCTCGAGAAATTTTAAGCGTAAAATATAAGAGATATTTATATTAGTCTTATTAACTCTTCGAAGCTAAGTACTTTACTTCGAAAATAAAGACTACTATATTATTCGTAAAGTACGAATATCGTAAATAAAATCTTTTTTATTTCTATTAAATATCTATTTAACTAATTCTCTTTAACTAATCTTATACTTAAATATTTTATTCGAGTTTTAACGCTTTTATTATAATAAACTAAATTAATATATTTACGAAGTCTTTTATAGTACTAACGAAGTACTAATTATCTACTTTTTCGAATAATAAGTAAAATTACTATAATAATCTAGAACTTTATAATTAGATCTTATCTTTAAACGAATTTATAGTGTAATTAACGAGCTTATCTTTATTATATAGTATTTATACGCTAATAAAGATACTATAAAGCCCTTTTATAATACTTATTTAAAATAGTACTTATAAGCTACTTACTTTAGTCTACTCTCTTATATAAGTATATATAAAAGAGGAATTAGTCGAGATATATCGAAAAGTATTTTAAAAGACCTTCTCTTATTTATAAAGAGTTCTTTATACTTCTATTTACTAGTATTATATTTATAGCGATAGTCTAAATTCGATTATAGTTAATATAAATATCGCTTAAGCAAAAGATATTTATAAGTTATCTTTATTATAGTAATACTATTTAACCTCTTCTTTAGGTCTTATACTTTATTTATATTTACTATAACTAAGTAGATCTTAGTAAGAGTATATATAAACGATTCTTCTTTACTATCTTATTTATTTTTATCGAGGGGTCGATATAAAATATAAAAAAAGTTTTTATTATAGTATAATAAAGAGCTTACTTAACTTAACGATCGACGAAGCGAAAACTCTTTTTAAGAACTTAAAAAGATCTATCTCGATAAAATTTTAGGCTTAATATAAGAAATAGACCTAGATTTTATTAGGTCTTAATAAGAACTTTTCAAGAATAGATTTAGCACTATTTAATCTTTCGCTAAAATATAGTAACTTAGTTAAGAGTACTTATCGAGTAATAAATCGATATAGTATTTAATAGTTATTATTAAGTGCTATTAAGTAGTAAGTACTTTTAAATAGTTAATCTAATCTTTACTAAGCTATTTAGAGCCTACGTTTTCGATTAAAATATTCTTAATAGCTATAGTTCCTCGATATCGTATAATATCTTAACGACTTAAAAAAATCGAACGTCTAAAAATCGACTTAAAATTAATATAAAGAAGAGAAGTACTATAGCCTAATAATTAAGTTCTATTAATTTACTAACTAATTCTTATTATAGATTTTATTAATTTAATACTAGATTTAAATACTTTTATAAATAAACTACTTATATAAAGTCCGACTTTTAAAAGAAGTACTTTCTCGACTCTCGAAGATTAAAGTATTCTTACTCTCGACGAGTACTCGTAATCTTTTTAACCTTAAGAGGAAAGTACTAAAAAAGATTCTTAAAAGAGTTTCTTAAATATTTTCTTCTTTAGTATTTCGCGAACTACTCGAACTACTTTTTCGTCGTTAAAAAAACAAAAGTCTTTAAGTACTTTAAAAGAGCTTAGTAACGAAGGCTATCTTATCTCTTTAGCTTTACGCTTTAAAGAGAGTATAGATTTCGAGAAATAAATAAGTAATTTATAGTGTATTATAGTGTTAAAAGCTTATCGAAGAGCTAGAGAGTAAATTAAGAAAGAACTTTAAAAGTAGTTTACTAATTCTTCTCGAAGTAAACTAGAATATAATAAGTTCTTATAAAGCTCTTTTAAACTTAAGTCTTAAAGCGAAATTTAGAATCTAAGAAGTTCTTATAAAGTACTTATTAACTTTTAATCTTCGATATAAGATTACGAAAATTATAAAAGTTCTTAATAAATACTATAGCGTATACTTATAAACTCGTTTTAAGTTAAAATCTATACTATAAATCTTATTCTTATATTAATATCTACTTAATATTATTACTAGAAAATATTAATAAGTAGTATATAAGTCTTTAAATAACTTATAAAAGTCGAGAGTCTATCCTACTAAGAAAATATTAGAAGAAGCTCTTTATAATTACTTTTTACGAGTAAGAAGAACTATACTAGTACTTATATTTTTCTTTTCGACTTTTATAGTTAAAGTAATACTTCTTAAAGAGGAGTCTTTTATAAATATTGTAATATATATTAGCGTAATATACTAATAAACTTTTATACTTTCGTACGTCTATTAAATATATAGTAATTATATATTCGTTTATATTTAAAAATATAGAAGATTTTAGATTACGACTATTTTTAATAAGAATAGTAAGGATTTTAGTAGAGTATCGTAGAAATACTAAATAAATATAAAGTTAAGTTTAATTTAGTAATTTTCTATTATTTAATAAATACTCGATACTATATAAACTAATAAATAAACTTTAAAAATACTTTAAAAAAGCCTTCTTCTTCGACTTCTTAAGTAAGAGTACTTTAAAAGAGATTATTATATTCGCTACTAAAGATAAGTAGATCTAAAATATAATATCTTTAATAGTACTTTATATACTATTGCTAGAGATCGACACTAACTTTCTTCTTATTGTAACACAACTTAAGATCTTTTTAAGTACTACTACTAGCTAATTTCGTCTTAATAGCGAGCCTCCTATTACTTAATTTAAATTCTTCTTTAGTAATATCGATAATTATATAACGTACCTAATTACTCGGTAGCTACGCTATAGCCTTTCTACGCTAGTCTGAATTGGAACCTACGCTAGTACTAGTTAAGTATTTGCCACTGCCAAGTAACCGGGCTGAAAATAAGGTCGACCAGGTCAACTATCCTCCCGTCGTTAGTGGCTTGACCTCGACCTCCGTCGGATCTAACTTAGATGGACCTTAATCGTGGGGAGATAAGCGCGGGATGGGCCAGGCTAGGTATGGTCTGCCCGCCGTTTCCACGTCCGGCATTTCTAGCAGATGTCGCCTGCGTCTGAGTACCTAGCTGCCGATGGCGTAGGCACAGGGATTACAGGGAGGTGCGATGGTGTTCTCGACATCCTGCTCTTCACAAGATCAAAACTCTCTGATAACCAGAAACTAGCTGGGCGGGCATTGACGCATTATTGTTGATAGTGAGAAGGTTTTCAGGGTCCTCCCTATCCCCACCCCTGGCCCTGGGGAAAACAAAATAGGTTATTCATCCAGGGCACCTTAGGTCATTACGATGACAGTCGAACGAGCGATAAGTCGATATTTACCGGCTTACGCGTTCAATTTTGCGCAAAGGACTACTACCAATGCAGCGCTCCCGATGCTTATGATCATACAAAAACAAGTACCTCCTCAAGCTTTCACAATACCAGAGATCAATTCGGCAGCAGCCACCGTTTCCTCGTCGCGGAAATGCTTACCCACGACCTGCAGCGGGATCGGCGCATCGATAAACCTCTCTGGGACATCTGCAGGTTGGTGAAAAGCCAGTCAGTAATGTCAACCAGACACAAGACTTGTTTGGGACTGCAAGCTTGACTTACACTTCTTGAACTCCCGCTCATCTTGTGCTGACCTAGGCTTGTAATCTGCCTCGACTACGTCAACTGAGGGATCTACTTTCAATCCCGTTGGGAAAGTGACGGCGGGCTGGTCGAGTATGTTCCAAATCGCCGTGTAAAGCCAATATTGTCCGGTGGCAAGCTCCGCAGCTACTCCAACGTATGCAGGACATAGGATGAAGTCAACACCACGCTCTTTCATCACCCGGTGATAACTGCGGACGTCAGCGATGAGTTCATGTGTGAGTTCCAGATGACGGGCAATCATACTCCGCTCGGTACGCCTCCCGTTGGACATTCAAGTCCCAGTTCTCAACTACGGTGATTGGCTCGGGCCTGGCCTGGCTGAAAGCCCACTCTGTCAATGCCGCTATAGGCTCTCCGCCTTTCTGCAAGAGATCCTTCTGATACTTGGCGGCGTCAGGGAAGTAGAGAGCTGAAAGGATGTCCCAACCACGGCTGTGTTCAAATGGCTCGAAGTCTACGACTTTGACGCCGCCAGCCTTCAGCTTTGAGACGGCATGTTTAAGCCCTCGTGTGGTAGGTGGATGTGGGTGGACGACACTGTGCAGGAACGTCAGTTGGACACAGAGCCACGAGCAGCACGAAGAGACCCGACAACAAAAGAACTCACCCATCGTCCCATATAACACCAACGGTGATCTGGTCCGGTTTGTACGCTGGTACCTCCTTCCATGGCAGAGGGACTAGCGATGTCTCTTCCTCCCAAGGCTCCTGGTCAAGTATGGCTTTCTGCGCTAGATTGAGGTCTCCCACACTGTTGGCCAGAGGTCCGATGATGCAGCGGATGCTTTCTTGTCCATCGCCGGCCAACAGGACCCCCTTGTAAGGGTTGCGGAGAGCGGTCGTGCGAAGGCCATACGCGCCACAGAACGCTGCTGGCACTCTGACGGAGCCTCCAATGTCGGTGCCAATGCCGATGGCCGCGCAACGAAAACCTAGAGACGCCCCTTCGCCTCCACTCGAACCCCCGGAGGTGAGCTTGCGATTGTACGGGTTGACAGTTGGACCATAGATGACATTGTCGCAGTCGATGTGCTAATTAAGTCTTAGCATGAACCAAGCTGCACAGTTACGAGACACTCACCATCAAGCTCTGTGGCTCATTGGTTCTGACATGAATGATTGCGCCTGCATTCTTTAACAATGTGACGAGTAATGCATCTTCCTCTGCAACATTATCGATCCATGCAACGTAACAGGAATGACAGATTCGACCCTTCAGAGCAACATGCTCCTTGACGGAGATAGGGACGCCATGCAGAGGTCCAACCACCTTTCCCGTGGACTTGAAATGAGCATCGAGCTCGGTCGCGCGGGCCAAAGCGTCGTCGACCAAGAATTCGGTCGCGAAATTTAGCAACTGGTGGCCGACATGTGCACGTTTCAGGAAAGCGGTCGCAGTTTCAACTGCTGACAACTTTCCGGCTGCCATCTGAGCAACCAAGTCGGTGGCATTGGTCTGAGTGATCTCGAGTTCTCTGGGCGTCAATAGCTTGCAGCTATCTGCGAAAGAAGCGACGTTCAGCTGATCCGCGGCCGGCAACTCCTCCACTGGCAAGAGCCAGGCAGGGTTGATGGACTCTTTCAGGATCTTCTGGCATTTCTCAACCTTGGGTTGCCATAGTGCTTGTACCATTGTTGATGGATTTGTAGTGAGGTGAGAGGCCGGAGAAGATTGTACCTGACACTGTTACACAGTTTATTGTGGAGAGTATGAAATTGAGCTCGAGGAAGTATGCTCGATATTCTTGTCCTGGGATCTTTCTTCTCATAAAGGGTTCCAGTGAGTCTCACAGATGCTTCAATCCAGGTACAGGTCTCAAGCAATGATACAGAATTGACCAATCAGGAGTATTTGCGAGTTAAGGCGCTTTCTTCAGCAACGACGGAGGCTTGAGGGTGGACGGGAACGCTTGTCCTTGTGGGGGAAGGGCAGATGCGCAACCTGCTGTGTAGCCATGGATTTACCAAAGCCAGCCAGTGCTTCCTTGGTGCCTCTGGCATATCTTGCAATTGCTTGTCATTGATGATCTTGCCATATGTGGTATGCAGCCTTATCAGGTGCGCCCACTTCCATTCGCAATTATTTACTACTGGTCAGTTCGAAGGCATCTCGTCGATCTCCATTTCCAGATACTTGGTATGGAAGTTATCAAGACGCAAATACCAATGATTGGTGGATGATAAAAAGGACGGCCTCTTATCAGCATAGCCTTTGAAGTTCTACCAAAGCCCTGCCTCCAGGTACTAGGTATTTCCTGACACGTTCGCAATTACTGCTGACTGGCTGGTCACTTGTTAGCACAACGGGGATGTCCAGGTATGAGTATTCGGGCTTCTCTGCCATACGCGTCCTTATCTCAACGCTTTTCATGACGGTATTCTACACCGACCGAGGGTGTGTCGCCATGCAGTGGTACCGTTTATATAAAGCCGACAACGGCACATTGCCGAACGGACGGTCATGCGGATCGACTTCATCTAGCGGCAGCTTTGATCATTCCTTTGATCATTCTACCTCAGGCAAGAAAGGCCATCACGCTTGAACAACATCAGCCATGACGGTCTCCTCCCACGAATACATACCAGGCACGGTACACCTGGTCGATCTTCAGGGTACCATTCATGCTCGCCATGCAGAAGGTGGCAAGCGCGATATTGTGCTCGTACCCCCTCCTTCCGCCAATCCAGATGATCCACTCAATTGGACACCACGAAGGAAATTGCTGTCTCTGACTTGCCTCTGCATGTATGGGAAACCACCGACGCCCTTGAGCCCTGGTCACTGCTAATACGTTCTTGCAACAGCTACATCCTCGCAGTTGGATATGCCTCCGCTGCGATCTATTCGGTCCTCGTCCCTATTTCGGAAGCCACAAGCCTCTCAGTTGCTGATCTCAATGCTGGTACCGGATACATGTTCTTGGCCTTTGGGTAGGTCTCCTGCTCCCTCAGAGATACCCCAGCTATGCCTTGAGTGTGGCACCTGGGGCAACATCCTTTGTCGAAAGTCCAGTCAACTTGACGCACTACATTGACCAAGTGAGACAACGTGAGAGTCTGTCACTGACTTGAGAATTCACTAGATGGGGATGTCTTGTTTGGCAGTCTCTCGCACAGCAATATGGAAAGCGTCCAGTTTACCTCTTCTCACTCCTGGCAACAACGGTCAGTCCCTTCCGCTTACCCCCTGCGCGCTGAACGAGTACACTGATGGTTCGGAATGTGTAATAGGCTATCATGATATGGGCTCCTTACACCAACAGCAACGGCCAATGGATTGCAAATAAGATTCTGCAGGGGTTTGTCGGTGCACCTATCGAGTCTTTGTGTGAGATATCAGTTTCAGACCTTGTAAGTATCCCGTTTTGCGGGCTGACATGTGGTTGAACCCAGACTGACAGAAGTTGTAGTATTTTACACACGAGCGTGGCACCTACATGGGCGTCTATGCTCTTTTCCTGGCCGGCAGCAACTTCCTGGCGCCAGTATGTTCCGGATTCATTGATGTCGGTCAAGGTTGGCAGTGGGTCTTAGTACGTTTTCGGCATGCGATAGACAATCGTTGGCGTTCCAACTAATATTGTCCTACAGTACTGGTGTGCGATCTTCACCGGAGGTGCATTCGTCATCCTCTTCTTCTTGATGGAGGAGACCAACTTTGAAAGAGCACCACTTATCGGCATCGAGCCTGACGAACAACTACCAATTGAGTCAGCCTCTGACAGCGACTCGAAGCACATGGATCCAGCCGATGCTGAAAAGCAACCAGAAGTCCGCAATGCCACCGGTACGCCAGCAGCCAATGAAGAAACCTATACGATGAAAACCTACGTGCAGAAGCTGTCGCTCTTACGCAAAGAAGACTTGCGGAAGAAGAATCGACTGGGCAGCATGCTTATTCGACCATTCATCTTCGTGACGTTTCCTGCAGTTGCCTTCGCCGGGTTCATGTATGGCTCGATAGTATGCTACTTCAACATCCTTAACGGCACGGCATCACTCATTCTCTCGGCTGCGCCATACAACTTCCCCTCGAGCATGGTAGGACTTGCCTACGTGGCATGCCTGATTGGCGTCTGCATCGGGTAAGTTTGTTCAGCGCTCTAAGCCTTTTCCTGAGCTAACGTACCGTGCGTAGAACCGTCTACTCTGGCATCTTAGGCGACAGGGTGGTCATCTGGAAAGCCCGACGGAACAACGGAGTCATGGAACCAGAGCACCGCCTCTGGATGTATTGTGCCCTTTTCGTCCTCATCCCAGGAGGCTTCCTCATTTGGGGTGTCGGAGCGGCTCACCACATCCACTGGTTCGGTCTCGTCTTCGCCATGGGCATGCTGGCCTGTTCCATCACCATCGGCTGTCAAATCCCGTGCAGCTATTGCATCGATTGCTACAAGGACATCAGCGGAGATGCTATGGTTACGGTGATTATAATCAGGAACACGATGAGTTTTGCCGTCAGCTATGGGTAGGTCTTCCAAACTTCCGGTCATTGCGCGTCACACGTCAGGCTAACATCTTGTCATCGCAGTATAACTCCATGGGTCACAAACATGGGCTATCAGAATGCGTTCCTTGTTGCTGCTTTTGTCGCTCTGGCACAGATCTCCGTCTTCTTTGCTTTCATCAAATGGGGTCGCGGTATGCGCAAGGCTACGGCGCCACGATACCTGAACTATGTGAGCCAGATGAAAGCTGGGGGTCTTACCCATTGAAACGTCGACCCATAGCGATGGGATCCTTGACGACGGGACTGCTTAGACTAGAACTAGACTTGGATGTGTGCCATGTTAGGTGGAAGACAGAGGTCGTTTGAGTTTTGATAGCCTACATAGGAAACTCGAAGATATGTTGAATGTGGCGTCTTGATCAAGCACTGAATGCTCGTATTCTCTCGTCCAACGGTTCTCCTCGCAAGGCTGAACAAGTCGAGGCTGCAGCCTTGTCGGAGAAAATAAGTCTACCACTCCGACTGTCCGCTCCTATTGATCTGCGCAGCTTCGATTGTCCACATCGTCTTCAACAACCTTTTGCCGGTTGCAGCCATTATTCGTTACTAGCCGCAGCGGGATGCTATGGCGGGCTCTGAAGTCGCCATGGCTTCCCCGGATCACCCTGCCCTCACGATTGTCCTACGTTGAGATACGGACCCTACCTGCGCTGCACCATCACACGCGACATCTACATGAGCAGGCCCACAGAGAGGTAGTGTCTACCGGGACGACCTCGCCGCCCGTTATTCAACATGCGCGCCTTCTCGATGGTGGCTCACAATTCGAACCAGGTCAGAGTCACAAATCAGTGAAGATAACTGGGTTGGTTCGTAGTGTGCGAAAGCAGAAGAAGATTGCTTTCACGAGGATAGCAGATGGGTCTACACTGGCAAGCGTCCAAGCTGTATTTCCTGACCCTGCTCTGGCCAAGGAGTAAGTGGGCAAGGTCAATAACAACATGGATAATGCTGATTATGGGTTTTCAGCATCACCAATGGCTCATATGTAGCGCTGATCGGACAATGGATTCCGTCTCAAGGTGCTGGCCAGACACATGAGCTGCAGGTCGAAAAGATTGAAGCTGTGGGAGAAAGCAATCCCCTTGTAACCACCTCTCACCTGTGGTTGTTGCGCTACTGACAGCGAGGATAGGAGAACCCTATTCAGAAGCAGTCCATGACTACCGACTTTCTGCGAAGTGTTCCTCACCTGCGTATGCGGACAGCCTTCCAATCTCTCCTGGTTCGAGCTCGAAGTCGCTTGACCTCTGCCATTGCTTCGCATTTCCACGATCGGCCGGTCCCTGTGTATCAAATACATCCACCCCTCATCACATCCTCGGACTGCGAAGGTGCTGGAGAGGTCTTTACAATTGCTCCGCGAAGCAAGGAACAAGCCCCCGGAACTACGGCCAACACGACGAAAGAGCAGGAGAAATTATACTTCCGGGATCCAAAATACTTGACTGTCTCATCACAGTTGCATCTTGAGGCGTACGCTGCGGAACTAGGTGACGTGTTCGCCATTTCACCCACGTTCCGCGCGGAGGAGAGTGACACTTCACGCCATCTTGCAGAATTCTACATGCTGGAAGCTGAGCATCGAGAAGTCGGCCTGGAAGATCTGTTGGACAATGTGAGGGCTCTTATCGTGGACTTGACCGAAGCACTACGATCGCATAGAACCGGACAAGAACTCCTACAATATTACATCGATCAAAAACATCGTCCTTCTGATGTTGAAGCCATGGACCTGGAAGAGCGATGGAACAGATTGACCGGTCCGTGGCATACCGTGGACTATTCTTCCGCAATGAAGGCACTTGCTGAGGCTCACGAATCGAGTGGCGGCAAGCTCTTTGCCACCAGACCCCAATGGGAAGAGGGTTTGCAATTGGAGCATGAACGATGGGTCGTTGAAAACCTCGCAGAGGGCAAACCAGTCTTCGTCACACATTACCCGAAGGCTACCAAGCCATTCTACATGCTCCCTTCATCGCTCAAGCTATCAGACTTGGCAGAACAAAGTGAACCCGCTGCAGATCGAGAAACCGTCGCATGTTTCGACTTGCTTCTTCCATTTGGCTACTGCGAAGTAGTTGGTGGGAGTCTAAGAGAGCATCGCCTGGAGAAACTGGTCCAGAACATGCGGGAAAAGGGACTTCTGAAGACCGTTGAGCAGAGTAATGGAGATGCTTATCCATTTCTGCAACCTGGAGAGTCACTTGGAAGCCTCAAGTGGTATGCGGACCTCCGACGTTTCGGGAGCAGTCCGCACGGCGGTTATGGCTTGGGTTTTGATCGACTGCTCGCCTACTTGACTGGTGTGAGCAATGTCCGAGACGTGGTGGGTTTCCCGCGAACTTGGGGAAGAGCGGACTGCTGAGCTGTACGAATCCTGCGGATTGCGAGTGTACTCCTTCTGGACAGAAGCACAACATCAATACATTTTTGAAGAGACAATCATCTTGGTGTGCGCAATGATTTTCAAGACAGTTTTCACTGAGGTGTTCTACTGGGGTGTCTGCCATTCGAGCAACGCATCGTTGTGCGTGTGGGCTACATCGAAGCCTTTCCAGAGTTTCTTTGGCAACGTTTTATAACAACTGACCTGTTGCCAGTTGTGCCACCTCTTTGGGCGACAAATCTTGCTCGACCTGAATCTACCACATCCTCTGTCTGTCGTTCAGCTACGACGAGACACCGAATGTCGTTGTGCTGTAGGTGGCACAGACTCTCGTGAAGGCTTCATCATGCATTCCCCAGCATTCCGCATTTTTCGATGTTTATCATTCCAGTCGCGTGCAATATCTGACACAGACCACTCGGATAATTTCAACTGCAGTTCTGGTGTACTCATTACCTTCATGCCGTCTATGTCGAGATGTACATGGCAAGTTTTGAGTAACACAAGATGGGTTGGGATCGCTTCGCTATTATTGCGCTGGCTGCGCAGCTGGTCGGACCGGTATATGGATACGGCACCACCGTCGAGGTGTTTGTCAGTTATTGTCCTGCGACTTACACGACTTCGGTTTTTGGCGGTGCGTCTACAACATATGCCAGCACAAGCGCAATCAGTGGCGCGCCTTCGAGTCCCAGGTGAGTTGTGCCGTCCGATTATTTGACGAAGTCTGACGTTGGAAGTTCTGGGTCCTACTTTCTCGCCGTGGATAATGGGGTTAACGGACCGAATGAATATGTCGCGGACGATGGGACATTGACTACAAATGCAAGTCTGGCGGTTGCATTCACCATCGACCCGTCGGGTCAATTGATGGCAAGCGGAGGATATATTTCGACAACCGGTGCTGCGAGCACGCAGAAGTTGGCCGTCAATTCAACCTTGGGCAGCATCTCTACCTTCTTCTCGATTGTCAGCAACAATACAGTTGGGCGCAGGGATGACTCTCCTGGTAGCGGAATTTTGCAGTGGCAGAACGACAACTTTGTTGGGAATCAGGCTATATTCTCCACATTTGGCTCTATCGTTCAAGTCTCCTTCAACGGAGAGGCACCGGCAGGCTCCGAAGTGGTCACACTCGCCGCGATACCTGCCGGTGACATCGCATCGTCCTCGGGAATCTCTGTTTCAACAGGCTCAACGAGTCTGCCAACGTCTGCTCCTAATAGTCTGACGACAACACCAAACGCGCTTTCATCCGGACCAAGTCTCCCGACCACACCCTCAGTCGGTATTTCAGGGACGGCGTCGTCTCTACCTATGGGAAGCGCTCCAATCTACGGATCTTCCACTTCTGCGCCGATATCTTCCACAGTGTCAGCGTATCCAACTTCGACAGGTCCCCCAAGCTGTAACGATCGTTCACCATACGATGGCACGGTCAACGATAACTACCTCATTTTGTGTGATACCGATTTGCCGGGATATGACATTACAAGCGTGCCGGCTTCCGATATTGCCGACTGCATTGGCGCATGTAATGCCTACGTAGCATCCTCGGGAGGAATGTGCGTTGCTATCACTTTCAACAGTGTAAGTATTTTCATGAGGCTTTGTGCTCGCTAACAGACTTTGCAGAGTACCGCTACGGATCCATGTACGCTCAAAGCCCAAGTTGGCGCGGTGGACAGAGGCGCCGATGCATTCGTGCAAGCTGCGATCGTCGTCAACGAGCCTTATGCTCCGACCGTCGTGTTCGCGAGCTCGTGGAGTTCTAGTCCAACCTCAACAGTTTCAAGCGCGACAACAGCATTGTCCACTTCGACACCGAGCTTGTCTGCACTCGTTGGAACGTCTTCTTCTGTCGTGCCGACAACAACTTCCACAAGCCTTATCACAAGCAGTCCGGTCAACACTGTATCATCGTCTCAGCAACAGTCGAGTGTTCCCACTACGACGCCCCAGACGTCAACAACTCGTGCGATGACAATGGCCACTTCTACGTCCTTGACCACTACACCTTTGACAACAGCACAATCCAGCACCTCTTTATCAACTTCGAGGGCTTCATCCAGCCCCTCGTCAACTCTATTGAGTTCATCAGTTACCACCACTCCCAGCACAACTCAAACAACATCACGCATAACAACTAGCAGTCTGACAAGCTCACAAATTGGTCAGACCACGACCAGCACAGTGCTAATAAGTACAACACGGAGTACCACTGCGACCACAACGACTACTACTACTGCGTCGTACTGCTCTGCGACCCCAACGACGACGAACCTATGCCCCACGTACAATCATCAAGCCCTCAACGTCAACGGCGACGGCTCCTGCTACGAAGTCGAATGCTCCACGGCACTACAAGGAAATCAACTCACAGGTAGTTCTACGACAACGACCTCGCTCAAGACCTGCACTGCACAATGCAATTTGTACAACGGAGCAATACCCTACGGCTGCGTCGGCGTCAGTTACTACAACTCGGTCACAGGCAACAATCCGAATTGCATCTTGTTTTCGACCATCACAGGAACTGCTTCCACTTCTGGCGTTGACAGCGGCCGACTCATGTACCAGGGTTACCCGTCGATAAGTGACCCTTCATACGCAGTCATTACCACCACCGCGACATTGACGTCATCAGGAGTAGTCACCAGTGGCACGACAACAAAGACGACGAGCACTACTGCATCAGGCTGTCCCCCGGCCCCAACAGCCGGGTCCTGCCCTGGCAATTCACCCTATTGCTACGCCTACACCAACTACGGGAACACGGACAACTTTGAAGTCGAGTGCCAGACGGCCTTTAAGGGGGCGGCATTGCAGGCGATCATTGCGTTCTCTTTCGAAGACTGTGCGTCGTGGTGCCAGTATGCAAATGAGCAGGGCATTGATGTCCCGGGGAGTGTTTGTGTGGGATTCACGTTCCAGGAGGTCCCGGTGTATACGCAGGGTGGGCCGAATAACTGCTTTAGGTATTCGAGTTTGACTTGTGCGTCGAGGAATAATGCTACGTTTGATAGTGGGAGGTTGTTGTTTAGTGGGTATCCTGCTATGACGGATTATTCAGGATCGACGTTTAGTTGTTGAATGTGCTGGAGTTGGATCAGCAGATTTTTTTCTACATTTTCTCGAATAGGTATTGTGGAAGCAGCTGTAGTGTTTGAACGAATACGATGTTTTATGTTGAAAGATTTATGTGAGATACCACAGGCAAAAGCTAATTGGATCGTAGAATGCTAGCCGTGCGTGGTCTTGTTGCTCTCTAACTAAGCCTTGCCGCCTGTACTCCTCCTCACTGTGCATGGTCCGTTGATCCATCGAGGTTTGCCTTCCCGTTCGTTGTTTCCCTGACATTTCAGGCCAACCCTGTCGACGAAGCCAATGCTGATGTTAACTACTGTTCTTGTTCGCAAAATCTGGCGCAAGACGCCGTACTCGTGTTTCAGCATTCTTCTAGTGCCGACAACCTGGCTGCCACTCGCTAGATGGGCAGGATCCCCTTCATTTAGGGAGCGCTTCCCGTAGTCCCTGTAGGCTGCTGAATGCCTCATCAAGCCGTGTCACATTTCCCTGGGACTTCAATGTAAGAATAACGCTGATGAATCCATGATATTTTTCGCTCTCCTTGTGCGAATCAGTTGCGAGACTGGCCATTGGAGCGACCTCACGACTTACTATTGCTCTCCGCTCTTGCATAACCGTTTCCCACATTTTCTTTATCGCCGGGGTTGCACGGGGGTGGAGGAAAACGCCTCGAAACCTATCATCGAGCGCCTTATCAAGCTGTCCATTTGGCCGCAATCGGGGAGTGTCATGTTTGGCTCCCCAAACAGCATCATAAAGCTTCGATATTCCTGGTCCGATGATGATACGTCCGGCCAAAATGTTGATCGCTTGCAAGATCGTAAACTCTGTCATGGCTTGCCGTACTCGACCCACCAGAGGATCCGAGCTTCTAATCGCATACATCGGATGAAAACTGCCTATCAGGATAGCGGTCTTGCCACTCTGAAATCGATGCAGAAAATGTCTGCCGGCCTTCCCCACCGAGGATGACATGCAACGCGCAAAAGGGTGATTCTCTCTGCTCGTCCCAGTTTGACATAGGAGCACAACGCTGGGCTGTAATGACTCGAGTGCTTCCTCGACTGCGTCAAAGGCTGTATCTTCGCCGATGTGGAAGGGTTTTATGTCCAAGATACAAGTATTTTTCCAATTCCGCCCTCGACTAGCTCTCTTGAGCCATGCATCAAGATAGGCAATGGTCTGAGGTAGACCTCCTTGCTCACCATGGGCGAGCACGTTCTCGGTGTTGGCCGGCTCCAACAAAATGATTGCAAGGTCGCTGTGACCTCTGGCGAGGTTGAGCGCGTTATCTTTTCCAACAGTGCCCACATTCAGATGGTCCGCAAGTTGCCGCAGAGGCCGATAGTGCCGATCCAAGATCGCGGCATGGGGGATTTGCGGCAGCCTTAACGTGTGGAGAGTTGGTTCAAGTTCGTCTACGCTCATCCAGTCAAATGAAATCTCTTCAATGCCGTCCGTTTCATACATCGCCTCAATCTCAGTGCGACAAACGCAACAGTATGACTTTGTCGGGGCGCAGCTGCTGAGAGAATTTTATCAGGATGATAAGGCGCAGCTTCAATTGAATATGAAGTGAAAGATGCAAGTATCGCCAATCACGTTGTGCAGTACTTACTGCAGCTCGGTCAAGAGGCGCCTTCACTCAACCAACCACCTCACCACCACTGCCACAATCCCTCTTTTTGTTCGATTAGCCGCACACTTCGCCACGCTTTACACCCAGCAGCAGCAGCAGTCGTGCAAGAGCCAAAGACCCAAGATCATCCAAAATACCTAAGTACTTTACTTTGTCCTGACCCATGCATGTCCTTTCCTTTCTGCCCATCCTTTCTGGTTCTCCTTCCTGCCTTTCTTCCTGCCACATCCTTCCTGCGATGCTGCTGGCATCCCGCAACCGGCCGCATCTTTCACCTTTAGCGCGCCTGGAATGGTCACAAAACCTTGGCCCCCAGATACGAGCTAAGCGAGCTTGCCGCTGGATGGGTTGTCCCGGCGGTCTTTGGGGCCTTGATACGTTGAACGACCACAACGTGCTACCACATTCGGATTGAGAAATTTACGCCCGAGAAAAGCTCTTGTCTAAAGGCGTAGACGAAGACGATTCACGCAGTTGTATGATCGATTCAAAAGCGAGATCGAAAGTCGCCTTTAACGCAGTTCGAGCACCTCAGCATGGCAGACCAAGCTCTGAGTACGGAGCCAAGTCTATGCTGGCGGTGCAAAGTCCTATGGCGAATGATTGTCTCACGGGTGAGGAAGAGATACTCCAAGAAATACTCGAAGACACTGCCACTGCGTGTAAGGGCGCAGCAGCTGCAAGCCAAAGCACCTCTCAATTGGCACGTTCACCACCAAAGTCTGTTTAGGCTTCGAAGTTCTGCTACGGATGATTGCCTATTATGCTGTTTATTGTGGCAGGCCATAGGGCTGAGCACGTTGCAAGCAAGTGAGCCTTTGCTGAACGCCGGCTACTTCCTGATTATGCGATACTATCGTAGTCCACTATCCGAGTTTGGTGAACTTGAAATTTCTGTACCAGAAGGGCTACAAGAGAAGAGAAGACGCGGATATGTCCCTCTGTTCCGAGGACCATTGCCTAAGCGGTGCGAAGAATGGGAAAATCCCGGGCCCCCATGGGACAATTTTCCCAATACACTACAAATCAGAGACTGCTCGACGGCATCAGATGGTTGTATGAAGCAGGCCAAAATGTGGTTGGCGGAATGCGTTACGACGCATGTGCCATGCTCACTTGCAGAAAAAGTACGCAAACTTGAGCGCGCTCACTTTACACCTCGGCGTCTCTTGAACTTGTACACCAAGGGTACTCATACGTATATCAAACTCCTGAGCAATACGAAAGCACTGGATCCTCCGCCTGTATACATGACGCTAAGTCATTGTTGGGGCCAGAATCAGCCATTGATGCTGGAAAAGAACAGCCTATCGCTTCTGAAGGGTGTGATTCCACTCAAGGACCTGCCCAGAACGTACGCCGACGCTGTGGTGATCACATTGCGGATGGGATGTCAATATCTCTGGATCGACTCCTTGTGCATAGTCCAAGATTCTGCGGAAGACTGGGAGGCGGCCGTTCAGGAGATGGGCAATATATACCGTTTCTCGTCCTGCAACATCGCTGCTTTGGACGCTTGTGATGCTATGGAAGGTTGCTTTTCGACACGAATCCCACATGTCGTAAGCCACTGTGCAGCCAAGGTTGGTGGTCGAATATATCACGCCAAGTTTAGGGGCTGGGGTAATGCCACAAGTGTAAGTGTTGAACAAAGCCCATTGTACAACCGAGGATGGGTGATTCAGGAGAGGATTCTGGCCCCACGGACGATTGGCTTCGGTGCATCGGCACTGACTTGGGAATGCTTGCAAGGGCAAGGAAACGAAATCAACCGTGGGTTTACACGAGATGCTATCGACGACTTTAAGCAAGCTCTACACCAGAATCAAGGTTTCGAGCAGGATCTTGTCATCAACAATCAGGACGAAGCACCATATCCAATGTCAGCAACCGACTACCATTTTCGGTCTCCTTTGACTGGACACATCTGGCATAGAATCTTGGAGAGATATACAGCTTCGCAGCTCACTTTCCGTGCGGATAGGTGGGCAGCGATCTCCGGCGTAGCTCGTGCCATCCAGTCCCTTACCGGCTGCTCACTCCTCGCTGGAATGTGGAGAGAGAATATGCTCTGCGACCTGGCCTGGGCAGTAGAATCTTGTGGTAGCATGATCGACAACTCATTTCCCTCTTGGTCATGGGTATCGGTGGATGCAACTCTTCTTAACTGGCATCCCAACGAGAAGGACGAAGTGGTCTACTCAATAATGTCACTTCCAGAGATTCCTGAGGATCATTTAAAAGCTGGTGTTCGACGTCCGGTTATGCCTATCACGCTGAGAGGTCCATTACGCCGTATGACTGTTTACAAGCGCGATCCTATGGATCAACCGGAGCTTGAGTCTGTCCCAATGACAGCGTTCGGCAAATTTCTTATCAGTGCTCGGTATGACCGTGACAGAAGCTATCACAGTGAAGAAAAACCATCCCGTACGATCTGTGCCCTTCTCCAGTATTGCCGATGTCGTTATGATGATTTGTTGTCGCCCGATGCAAGATTTAGGAAAGACCACTACTTCGGGATGCTTGTTACCCCTGCATCAAGCCAGGAAGGCTGCTGGAAAAGGATTGGCAGCTTCAATGACTCCATACATGAGGGTGATAAAGGCAAACTCACCCCAGAATGGTTTGGGCCAGTTGAGGATATTGTGGTTATATAGGGTGTGCTCAGATCATGCAAACGAGAGTACTCATCGTGGTGCCGTCTCTGCACTTCTATTGAGACTGCAAACGAGGCCTTGCAGTTTCGGGAAGATCCATGATTTCGACTTCAGAACTTGGGAATCAATGAGTTGTTCTACAATCTTGTTACCAGCGACTCCTTCCGTCTATGCAACAGAAATAGCTGCGCAATGCATCAGACATACAAACAGACGGCCACATTCTTCATCGCTTGTTCGCATCGATTTAATCGACCATAAAACTCTACTTGGCGGTGACTGGTCGAAGGGGGGCGCCTTGCTCCTCGACATCTCCTGCTCTTGTTCTCCTTCCAACCGGCCTCTCCTTCGCGATATTGCGCGTGAGGAAGCCGGCAGCTAGCAAAGCCATGACAGCGAGAAGTTGGACCAAGAAGACCAAGATCAACTTGATAGCAAATTTACCGGTGATCGGATTGACCGATGCTGAATGGTCGAAAGCGTACACCACACTGTACACTGCTCGAATGCCGATGAAGAGTCTGGCCAGCAAAAGCAACACGGTCAAGAATCCAAACCCTCCCATGTTGCGACAAAGGCGGACGCAGAGGTATGCGATGCCCACCCATGTCAACAACAGTAGGACGCTACCTCCTTCCTGCAGGTGATGTGCCGAATTAATGCTGGACGGTGATGCCGTCGACTCCGTCAACTTCGACCCACCGACCGCGGCGAGAGCAATGCCCGTATAAGCGCCGAAGTGGACGAGAATTTCCTCCAACAGCATTCGGCGTGGCTTTTGTGCCGGAGGTGAATAGTAGTGACCGACTTCGTACAGGAAGCCGGAGAATGCGAGAAGAAGGGGACTGAGGCCGACGGCGTCGAGGATGGAGCCTGTGGTTGATGTCTTGTGTTGTCTGTGGGCGTTGATTTGCAAACCTGCAGCGACGATGCGGAGGGTTTGGAAGATCAGGAGGTAGATGTAGGCTAGGGATGCGCGGCGGCCGTGCTTGAAGAAGAGCCAGATTGTTGGCGGTATCAGGGTGACATAGATTGCCAATTCGGCGATGGAGAGATCGGTGGTATTGTCGAGGGGCATTGTTGGGCAGTAGAGGTGTTTGAGGGTAATGGTAGGTTCAAAGGACTGAGCAAGAAGTGAAAGGTTTGAGGGTTTGCGACGCGCACGCAGGTATTTGTCAAGGACTGATGTAAAACTGTGAGGGTATTGAAAGATGCTGGGATTTTGCAAGTGAAGCTTCAAGGGGTTGTTGATCCTGTTGATGACTTACTGCATCTTTCCTACAGCATTGTGAACTCACCGTTGTTTATATATCCCTTTGGGCAGTATGACATTGACGATATCCATCGTCAAGCATTCAAGCATAGGAAGCCTCAGCCTTCGGATTCGGATCAATGAAGCGTTTGATACCGGTGATCTGCCTCGACTGAGCTGAAAATGGTTGTTTGTGCGAAAGCGACGATAAACGACTGGGGAGAAGATGTTTGGCGAGATGAGGAATGTGCCCGTGGTGGTATTTTTGAGCAGTGACTGGCGGTCCAAACAAAGCATGCCAAGCATCTCGGTCTCGTGGAAGCCCGATCTATAGTCAATGACTTAGCATTGGCCCCCAAAACAGATGCCTAGTGCCTAATGTCTACCCATGTGCTTAGGCGTCCCGTCACCCATGATGAAGAACCTCGGCGTAGGAAATTCTAACTGCTTCTATAGGTACAACATGCGAATAATTCATCGATCTGTTGGGACATCTGCTAGGAACCTGAGATTTCAGTAGGAAACCCATTGCTCGCACTCGGATCAGACATTGTTTGGCCCACTTAAAGCCTCGTCCGGGTGGAGAGTGCCGCATAGAGTAAGCTTCAGGGAGACCCTTGTCATCTCTCATACTCGGTTTCGGGTACAACACACATTGGACGTTACGCGGCAGTCAGAGTAACCTTCAGGCACTTGTCGATCGATGCCGCCACGCTTAGCTCATCGAAAGTCCCGCAGAGGCTGTCTTCGATGCAAGGAACGAAAAGTCAAATGCACTGAGGAACATCCTTCCTGTGCAGCTTGTCTCCGTCATGGTGTGGCGTGCGAGTATGGGGACACCTCCAGAACCAGCGCCTCGCATGAAGGCACAGCATCGGGCACGCAACGATCCAGAACAGTGTCCAGCAAGACCTCCGAACTGACACAGCCATCCACCACAAGCCAGACCACAACCACAACCACAAACAAAGGTTCAAGCACAAGTCCGCCCCGCGGTCTAGACAGTCCGTACTCGGAAGCCGTGGACAGCCTGATCGCCGAACCCCTCCACCATCAAATCGAACTGTATATGCTCCACCGCTTCAAGTCGTCCGTCGCAGCGTCGTTCCCATCGGCCCAAAGCCCGCTCCTCAAGAACATCTATGTGTGGAGCGCGGTAGAGGACTCGTTCGATCACCCGTACTTGATGAACGCCATGTTCGCCATGACCGCGCTGTACCTGTGGGTGCACGACGCCATTCAACTTACAAGCCCGCCGACCCATGTCAACACAAACATTCCCGAGTCGCTCAAGTCAGTCAACTTCGCGCACCTGCACCGCGTGTACCTCAACCTGGCCATCGGCCAGGAGCGCGAGGCCCTGTCGTCCATTGGACCCGACAACGCCGACGCGTTGGGCATGACATGCATATTGCTCTCAGTCATGTCGACCTGTCTGTTATCCGACACTCACAACGACGAGAGTCTTGCAGAGTACACACCGCCAATCCAGTGGCTCACCATGGCCAAGGGCAACGAGGCCGTCTTCAAGGCCGCGCTACCGCATCTCAAAGAAGGAGCCATCATGAATTATCTCAGGGCCTCATCCGAGCCTAATTTCCGCGACCACAGCCGCCTATTCAACCCGCAGAACGCCGAACCATTCATTAAGATCATGGAGTTCCGCCGCCAGGGCTGCGACTACGATTGGCAGATAGACAATGAGCCGACTAACCGCGAGGCATATGCCAATACCCTCGCGTATATAGGCAGCATGTACAACGCCGTCAGAGCAGGCGAGCCACCGCATTATATTTGTATGAGGTGCGTCTCGTTCGCCACAATGTCCTCCTGGCCGTTGATCGATTTACTCGCACGTAAGAGTCCTCGGGCGTTGGTCGTGATTGCGCACGCCCTGGTTTTTCTCAAGTACAGCGACAATTACTGGTTCTTTAAAGGCCGTGCGGAAAAGGAAATTACAGGCATCCGAACGGCACTGCCTGACGACTGGCAGTGGGCTTTGCGCTGGCCGTTGGCGGTGCTTGCCGACAAAGAGAATATAAAATTAGATCCTAGGGACTTTTACGACGACTGGCACGCGACCAAGACCACGGCAGTGGCTCAAGGTCCAGCGTTCGAACTCCCGACATGACGAGTCACGCAGAGCAAGCTCGGGGAACAAGAAACAGACGCGAAGCGGCGCTTTGCCCACCCAGACACCTGAATTATGCTGTGGGCGCTCATATTTGGCTTACGACGTTTCTCGTCGCGCTGTCGCAGCAGCGCAACCGAAGACGTCAAAATGATCGCATGCTAGCTAAGAACTGTTTCGACGCCACAATAGCCAACGCAACGGCGACGCCAATGGACTTGATCTCAAACCGAAAGTGAACCTTTCCTCCCCAAGCCTGGTCCCAATGCTAATACAAATTTTGGTACAAAACGTACGGGTATCACTTTGCGATCATTTGCTGTTGGGAAAAATGCATCACATAACTCTCTGGAAACAGACGTTAGCACAGGCTCAACATTCGGGAGGTGGTCCAATTTACTTACACATTCACTCTTGTCTTTGCCCGGAGGCACGCCCATCTCATCAAATGTCTTGGGTCCTTTGCCTGGGGGTCGAGCAGCATTGGCTGGCACCTGGTTAGGTTTTGATGGAGGTGGGGTTGGCGCATTGGTAGGTGGTCTGGAGGGAGCCATGTTCGCTGGCCTTACGTTAGGCGGTGCACCTCCGTAACCAGCGCCGGGACGATTCATGGGTGGTTGCTGGTTCAGTGGAGGACCTTGTCCTTGGCTCTGCTGCGGAGGTTGACCAGGTCGTGGTGAAGTGCGTGGTGGTGTACCTGACATGTTCATTGGAGCTTGAGAGTTGCCCATGTTCGCACCACCCAGCTGTTGAGAGGGTCGCCTTCTTTCATCTAGTGGAGCGGAGTAGCCAATAGCGACAGGCGGAGCGTTTGGTGGTCTCATTCCGCCCGATGGCATATCAGGACGTGCGGAAGGTGCTTGATTTGGGGCCATAGGACGCGGGCCGGAAGGTAGACGACCACCACGACCATAACCGGGACCAGGCATTGGTCCTTCGTTACTTGAATATGGTCGCTGTACGGGAGATGCGTTGTTGAGCTGACCGTATGCATCAGGTCGCGGTGCTCCCATAGCAGCAGCGGACGCTGGTCGCAAATTGGGGTTGATCCCAAAAGCTGAATTTGTTCGAGAATCTGGCGGTTGGTTACTTGTGGGATATGGAGCTGCGCTTCCTGGCCGGGCTGGAGGCGGTCTCCGGTCATTCAAAGTCAGTCGAGATGGATCTGGCATATCGATTATCTGAGGCTCTCTTTCTTCGGCAAGAGATGGCATCGAAGGGCCTGTGGGAGATTGACCATCGGCACCACGCTGCTGTCGAATTCTTGACAGAGCCACACTTTCGTGGTCTTTTCGAGACAGTGTCTTCGACCTGGAGATGGCGTCTATCCTTCCCGTAGCATCCTGATTGCCGCTTTGTGACGCCTTGCGGTACCATTCTTTGGCTTGTTCGAAGTTGACTGGAACGTAAATGCCGACTTCATAGTAGTAACCGAGAGCAAATTGTGCAGTAGGGAAACCTGATAGTGCTGCCCGCTGGGCGTAAGTGAATGCCATTTCTTCATTTTTGTCAAACACTCCCTCGTGTCCGCAAAGGAACCACTTGCTGATGGCAAGCTCTGCTTCCGGTTCTCCCTGCCTGGCCGCCAGGGCATTGTAATGTAACGACAAGGCTGGATCGAAGGGGCAGCCCAGCTCACAAAGTTCGTAAGCTGTACCCATTTTGAGTTGTGCTTTGGCAAATCCTAAGTAGGCAGCCTTCTCGATATTGATCTTCGCTGCCGCAATGTTCAGTGGAAGGAATCGTTCGGGGATCTGGACTTGGGGCATCTGATGCGCTTGAAGCATCCCAAAGACAAAAGCGCCCTGTGGGGCGTTTTCATCAGCCATCTGAGCTGAATTGAAGATAAGACTGAGGCCTCGCTCGAAATCTTGTGCTTGGCCATGTTGGCCCAGCAAAGTCATCATACCCAGTCTGTAACAGGCTGCAGAATCTCCTGCTTCAGCACCTTTTTGGTAGTATTTGATGGCCTTCAAGGCGTCATTTGAAGATTCGAACTGCATCCCAATGCGATAATCCGCACGGATATATCCTCTTTCTGATGCTCTGGTGTAGCACAAGAATGCCTCTTTCTGGTCTATTCTGTGACCAAATTTGCCGAATTCGAGCCACATACCCCTTATAAATTCAGCTTTAGGATGTTGTTGATCTGCTAGGAACGTCACAATCTTGATGGCGTCTTCTCTCAACACATGCTCAATTCGAGGTGTTCGCGACCGCGCTGCTTGGACCAGGGCCACTCTTTCTTCGTTTTGTAGACACACCTCCACATATGCCAGAGCATCTTGTGCCCACGTCAACTGCGTATCAGGATCGTTACAGCTTAGAACAGCAGCTCTGGCTGCTTCCAATGTTGCTTCTTTCTGCTCGTCCGTTGGAGGGATATTCGGAGGAGGATTTCGTAGGACAGGGAATGGAGAGAAGTTTGGTTGTTCTGATGGGGCCATCGACGTTGATCGCGGTGGGTAATTGTTCTGTTGGTACGTTTGAGGCGGGGGGTTCATCGGCATCTTCTGCGGTTGTTGGTCGCCTACAGGGTGTGTCCAGTTGCTTGTCTGACGAGGCATATCCGTCGACAGGGGAGAATATACGGACCCAGAGTATGCTGAGGAGCCAGGACTAGAGGCGGCCTGTTCCATGTGAGCCACATTTTGCTGCATGTTCGTCGGAAGTTCATGTGCCCTGATATGGTCAGCCCAGATCTTCCAAGTTCTGGATCAGCATACCGGCTGGGGGTCGGCTGAATCAACTCTGGCATATAATAGGAATCATCGCCTCCAGGGACGAAAGTAGCACCTGTGTTGTAACTCATGGCTATGGCTGATAGCGGGTAGCCTTGTATGGTAGTCCAGGTACGGAATGCTTGGTCGGATTACGACCCTGACAAGATCAGGGTTTCTCCTGCGCCGGCAGAACAATCAGGTTCTCTACGGCACAGGCCAGGGATTCACTTCGGATATGTCTCTTTCCAGAAGGACGAAGATGGAACGGCTTACGTGGAGGACCTGAGAATGGAAGGCCCAAGGCTGAAGGTGGGGGTCAGATGCGATCAACGGGAGACCAATTTCCGACAGTTACAGGTTGTTGTAGACATGTCTTGAGGCCGCGTGGCAGGGAATTCTATGCATGCACCTGTTCTGATGCATGCATTCAGTGAGGCGGACCACCTGACGTTATGTACAACCAGGCTGCGAATTGGTCATGGAGAATGTAAGACGACAATAGACACATTAGACTAGGCGCAGCAAGGCTGCGATCCCATGTTGACATATTATTTGGCCCCAGCGGCGAAGACGGCCTCACTGGGCGTCATGAGCATTAGAGTTTCGTCTAAGGCCTCGGGGCCAACCCTTTTCTTAACTAACAAGTTGTGGGACTGCCTGAAGCACCAAGAGCAGCCCCCTAAACGAGTACCAAGCTTTTTTCTCCGCATCGGTTACTCGTATTCGCCAGTGCCAGTACAGTTTCCGAGGTCCCAAATCACAATTCTTTTCACAGCCACATTTGTTATTGCTATTCAGGCAACGAACCTTGAAATCGTAATGCTTTATCACGCTAACAGCACTATTAATTGACCGACCTACAACGCTACGATTCTGCACGCACGGGAGCATAGCAAGCCAACGCATCTGAGCAGGCTCAGGGGAAGTGTATCAGCAAGGAATTTGTTTCGGTGAATAGATGTTGACGCGTCGAATGCGCTGCATCGAACATGTCGCACGAATCTCTAGCGGCTACAACTGAACCCTTCCCAGTACTGCTACGGCTTGACTAGCAAATCTTTCAAATTAGGTCATAATGGAACCTAGTCAATATAACTTCTGCCATCCATATGAGCCCTATCCCATACAGCTGGACTTCATGACCAACTTGTACCGCTGTATAGAGGACGGAAAGGTGGGCATTTTTGAGTCGCCGACAGGCACAGGCAAATCCTTGAGTCTGATATGTGGTGCATTAACCTGGCTGCGGGATTATGAACGTCGTTCTCTGGATAGCATCCCAGAAAACCAGAGTGAGTCTGACTGGCTGTTGCAAGCCGAAGTGGCAGCGCAGCGCCAGTCTCTGATGCTTGAACGAGAGGAGCTTGAGCTCAAGCTTGCCAGATTGCGAAAGGAAGAAAGTCTTCGGCGACAGAAAAAAGTCGAGAACGGAGGTGCAAAGAAACCCCGTACAGTTCAAGCTGGTTTGCAGGACCATTTATCTCCGGATGATGACTTTCTGGTCGAAGAGTATGATAGTGAAGGAGACACCTCAAACATGCCTTTATCTTCAACCGGTGGGTTCTCGACTGCAACCCAAGCGCTGCTTGACAAATTACAAAAGTCCACAAAGACCGAAGTGGAAACTGCCCAGCAAGATAGACTCAAGATCATTTTCTGCTCTCGTACTCATTCTCAACTGACCCAATTCGTGAATGAACTACGGCGTGTGAAGCCTCCATCTTCGATTCCGTCGGACCTTATGGTTTCTTCCGGGCTCTCCGACCTCGAGGAGACTGTCAAACACCTCGCCCTGGGATCACGAAAGAACTTGTGTATCAACCCGGAAGTCTCACGCCTGTCTTCAACTGCCGCAATCAACGAGCGGTGCCTGGAACTCCAGAAACCTGGTACGGCCAAGGACAAGAAATGCCCTTATCTCCCTTCCAAAGAAGACAAGGAGAGGGTAGAGCTCTTCCGAGACAAAGTCATCGCGCAGATCAAGGACATCGAGGATATCGGCGAGCTTGGCCGGTCTATGGAACTATGTCCATACTACGCTGGCCGGGCTGCCATAGGTCAAGCAGAAGTGTTGACTCTGCCATATCCTCTTCTTTTGCAGAAATCAGCTCGAGAAGCACTGGGAGTTTCACTGAAGGGCAACGTAATCATTATTGACGAAGCTCATAATCTGATGGACGCCATTGCAGACACATTTTCAGTCTCCCTACGTCTAAATCAATTGGAAGAGGCCGTGCAGCAAATGACTGGCTACGCGGTCCGATTTAAAAACCGTCTGAAGGGGAAGAACAGGGTCTACGTCACGCAGGTCATTCGGCTGCTGAACTCGTTGACAGAATGCATGCGAGGCTCAATTGGTGGGTCCGTCAACGCAGAGATCACCGTGACGGCTGCACAGCTCATGTCCGGGAAAGGCGTCGATCAAATCAAACCACATAAGCTGCTACAATATCTGCACGAAAGTAAGCTTTGTCACAAAGTGGAAGGATACACCGAAGCCCAAAAGGTTGAGAGCGAGTCAACCGCCGGCAAGGGTGCCATGATGCAATTTCAGAATTTCCTGATCGTGCTGATGAACCCAGACGAAGAAGGCAGGTTCTTCATAAGCCGACAAGACAAAGACATTATCGTACGATATACTTTGCTCGACCCAAGGGAACATTTCCGCCACATAGTTGAAGAGTCTCGAGCAGTGATACTGGCCGGAGGTACCATGTCACCCATGTCGGACTATTCAGACTACCTGTTTTCATATATCAATCGGAATAGGCTTGAGACATACAGCTTTGGACACGTCATCACTCCGACCAATCTGTTTGCTCAAGCGGTTGTAACAGGACCCTCTGGCGTTGAATTCGACTTCACATATGGGAAACGTGGCTCCGAGAGTATGATCGCTGAGCTAGGGAATGTGATTGGACGGACTTGCAAAGCTGTCCCTGATGGCGTTGTCGTCTTCTTTCCTAGCTATGACTATCTGAGTCAGGCTGTATCTGTCTGGGGGAAATTGCCAACGTCCTGTCCTCTGATACAGTGCTTCTCGGAAGCAAAAGTCGTCTTTCAGGAGTCCAGAGGAGTGGCTGCAGATGAGCTTTTGCGTGACTATGCGATGGCTGTGGACACCGGGAAAGGAGCCTTGCTGCTGTCAGTTATTGGTGGGAAACTATCAGAAGGGATCAACTTTTCTGACAGGCTCGGGCGAGCCGTCATTGCAGTCGGTCTACCCTTTCCCAACGCCAATGGAGGTGAATGGAAAGCCAAGATGCAACACATCGAAGAGATTCGTTACCAGCAGCGCAGGCTAGAAGGCATGAAAGAAGGCGAGTGCAAGGCCGCAGCGAAAAGTGCCAGCAGAGAATTCTACGAAAATGCATGCATGAGGGCCATCAACCAAAGCATCGGACGAGTCATCCGACACAAGAATGACTATGCTGCGATTCTGGTGGTGGACAGGCGTTTTTCCACGGATAGGATCAGACAGAAACTGCCTGGATGGATCCAGGACAGTATGGGCAAAGGTGCACAGAACTGGCAAGACGTCGAGGATGGGATGGCAAATTTCTTTCAAGGGAAACCATGACTGACTTGGTATGTGGAATTTCCGTCGATTGTGTTTGTGATTTGAACGTACGATACCCAAGAACAGCGGACTTGCAAGAAAGAACATTAGACATTGTGAAGACACTGATCCAGCATCTCGCTTCGCTGCGTGATGTGGTGTGGTGGTAGATTGAAGTTGAGTCCATCACAGCCTCGTCAGTAATCAGCGTCGCTGCCAAGAATTATGGCTGCCAAGATCCAGATTGAGTTTAGCGCACAGTTTTCCGTGGCCTGCTCTTTCCACGTTTGAGATTGAACAGCGGACGAACATTGACTCTTTCCAACAACCAGTCTCACAACACCGTCAACATGCCTACGAGACTGTCGCAGACCAGAAAACAGTGAGTCTATCCCTCATCATCTATACGAAACAACGAATGCGATATGCCTACCTGCGCCTTCCTGCCCGCCACGATCGATCTTTCACCGACCATAGAAAATTGCTTCAGCAACACATCAGCAAGCGAGAACCTCGACAAAAATCACCTATAGCACAGCAGAGACACCGACCTACCTTTTATCGATTTGGCGCAGGCGCAGTCGTTGTTACCTAGGAAGAAGAAACATTTGGAAGAGCATAGGCTAACATTTCATTCTCAGCCGCGGCCATGTGTCCGCCGGTCACGGTCGTGTAGGAAAGCACCGCAAGCATCCAGGTGGTCGTGGTCTTGCTG
>JAVRRU010000074.1:0-28804 GCA_035928005.1 Exophiala sp. CCFEE 6388
CAATTCCGACACGGTTTTGAAATAGTTCAAAAACCGCTCAGAAAGCCTTCCTCTTTAGGGAAATATGAGTAAATATCAGAGTATACTCGAATAGAGTTTTAGATTTAATTATGAAGTAGAAAATAGAGAAAGAAGAGGAAAAGGCGAGTTTTATTTTTCTTAATTGGGGTAGAGGGTTTCGGTACGTGTCGATACGTATCGACACGGTTTAAGGTATCTTTAGATATACTATAAACTGTATTAAAGCTAATAAAGGGTACTAGATCGGTGCTAAATCTTTACTGAAAGCGATGTGAGCCCATACTGAAACCGTACTAGTATAACGCTGAGCACTGTACCAGCCTATGCCAGTACCTAGAAGGAGGGCAGGCTAGTAATTGTGTGTATGATCGAGAGTAATTTCCGGTTAATGATCAACCCGACTCCTATCTGTACCACTCTTCAATATCACTGTTGGCCCAGAACTCGCTAGTAGTGGTTCCAATATCGCCTATGGCCAGTAGCAAGGGTGTTTCTACCCCTTGGAACGGAGTCCGCAAACCGAAGCCTCCGTTGATGTCTGTCGCTACGAATTAAGGGCAACAAGCATTGACGAGTATGCCCCGTTCTCGCATACTCTCATCTCGTGCAAATACCCGTGTCAAAGCAGTGACAGAAGCTTTGCTGACCGGATACGGTATGGGGGCCCAATCTTCGACTTCGTTGCTCCCACATCTGACAGAATCATGGAACGAAGTCATCAGTGCTGTCACTTGCTCCACTGGAGTTGCCTCGCAAAACCTGTCACGCAAGGCCGGTGGGTATCGACCCAGCTTGCAAAGCATACTCGATGAATTGACTATGCGACCCCTCGGCCGCATCAGTGGTAAGGAGGACTGAATGGATTGCAGTGTGCCATAGTAGTTGCATTGGAGTGTTTCCTTGACGGCGTCGGCATCTGAAGGTGCTCGAGATTAGCATAGCATACCACGTGTAGAGAAAGAGAGGGCGTTACCTACCTCTGCCTTGAAGCAGAGCACCGGCGTTGTTTACCAAGATATCGATGCCTGTATGTCGGTGTTCGAGTGTTCTTGCGAGCGTCTCCACGCTCGCTTTGTGATTGATGTCTAGTTCTTCGAAACGTAGTGTCACGAGGCCTGAGGATTCGTCGAGGGTGTCCAGATGTTAGAGTTCGGGCTCAGTGCGCAAGCTTTCTAGCGCTTGAGCCCTCGACTTGACTCACGTGCCGTCAGGTATATGACGAGCGGACTCTTGGAGTTTTGGTACAGTACTGAGGAGGAGTAGTCCTGTGCCAGTCGTCTGACGAGGGCTAACCCAACTCCTTTGTTTGCTCCAGTAATGATTGCCACCCGAGCAGTGTCTTGGGCCATCGCTGGCATCGAGTGGTAGTGCTCAACAGGTGATCCGAGGAGTCGGAAATTCAAGACCGATACAGCAACTTTGGCCACGAAAAGCGTGTTTCTATGATCCTTGTGGTGCTTTTACCCAAGCTTTGCTGGCATTCGGGGGGTTCATTCCGGTGTTTGGTGATGTCGTGTTTGGCGACAGCCATTCCGATCACGTCCTATTACGAAAATCTAGGAGTAGTACATGTCTGGGTCATTCCTGAGTGGAAGTCTCCCCTTATGATTGTTTATACTTGAATCTCTGTGTAGTGTTCATTGGACTACGCTATGACGGGCTGTGAGTACGTAAAACATGGAATCTTTTGAAGGGAAAGTCGTTGGTATTACTGGTATATTGCCCTTCATGGCACTGTCCGGAGTGAAGCTGATGTGACATAATAGGACATGTTTCAGGCATTGGCCTAGCAACAGCCAAACTGTTAGCCAGTCGTCACGCTACCTCATCGATGTCAGGAACTCTAAGAGCGTCAACGATTGGATCGAATCGATTGTGAATCCGCACGGGAATCTCGTTCACGCAGCAAATATCGCGGGAATTGGCGACAAGCCTGGTTTCAAGCCTCAGTCACTCAAAGACACCTT
The DNA here is from genome assembly GCA_035928005.1 of Exophiala sp. CCFEE 6388. Taxonomy (NCBI): domain Eukaryota; kingdom Fungi; phylum Ascomycota; class Eurotiomycetes; order Chaetothyriales; family Herpotrichiellaceae; genus Exophiala; species Exophiala sp. CCFEE 6388. The sequence goes on from JAVRRU010000074.1 coordinate 1,989, forward strand.
AGACGAAAACTGGAACTTTGTCTTAGGTGCAAACGCCACCGGAGTGTAAGTGCACCATGATATCTCTTGAAGACAAGACATGACTTTGCTCACATAGTTTCAATTGCCTCCGCGCTCAGCTCAATGTCATGTCGTCAGGATCTTGGATTGTGAATTGTTCCAGTATTTCTGGTCTCAAAGGCACACCTAGCAATCCAGCATATGTGGCAGCGTGATTACCCCCTGAACGTCTTGACCAGAGCGCATACTGACTACACAATTTAGTAAACATGCGGTGGTTGGGTTGACAAGGGTGGCTGCGAGAGAAAATGGCTCCCGGAATATCAGGGTCAACAGTGTTGCACCGTAAGACACACTTCTTCCCCTCCCAATATACCTCCTATCGTGCTCGAGATCCCAGGTTCGAATGGGTACTAACGATCTCGTTCGTTCTAGTGGGTTAGTTGAAACACCATTGACCACAGGCATGGAACAGCGAGAAGAAATCAAGTTCCCAATGTCTCAGGCAGCGCTTGATAGAAAAGCCCAGCCTGAGGAGATTGCGGGGATCATTGTCTTCATTTTGAGTGATGACAGTAGCTTCACTACTAGTTCGATTTATACCATTGACGGAGGATGGACATGCTAAATGTTGAAGCCTCCCAGTTCTCGTCATACAGGGGAAATCTAACAATCATATGACAACTTGCATGAAGCGTCCAGGTGAACTTTTACGCCATTCTGTCTTCAACCACAAGCTTTACTTTATCGCTAGAAGTTAGCTTTGCGCTTTCCACATAACGGCCTCGTTTGTTCTAGCGATTGTAGAAAGAAACAAGCTGGATGGCTGCGCTTTTGAGGTCGCTCAAGAGGGGACATACGCGCTGGCGGCTTGACCCTATCTTATAACTCTTTATGCGGCCAGATCGTTTCAGATCGCCAATTCAAGCCAAATCATGTCTTCTCTGCGACAGTCTTCAATGGCCTATAAGCCGTGATTGCATATCTGAATTTCAGTAGTCAGCAGATACCCTGGCACCTTGGTGGACGTCTATGGGATGGACACCAAATAGATAAGTCGTCTCCATTACTTACATCTTGTGATACGCATGTATGCTGACATCTTCGTACTCGGCTCGGCATTTCGTAAGGAAAGTGTCGATCTCTTCCCGGGATATTCCAAGCCAGCGCCTGAAAGGTGGAACACTCTGTGACTCTAATTCGGAGAGTACAATTTCCTTTGACGCCTATGCAGGAACATTCAAATTAACAGTCAGATCAATGGACATTGCGCCCCTTGTTCTTGATTCCTGTCTTGCCGCTTACCTTGCCTATGTCTCTCTCCTCATTGTCAGATGGCCATGGGCTGCACGGTCTGGTGTATGTTTCTACTCTGACTTCCGTAAAACCGAGTTGACTGAGCTTCTTCTCAATGTCATAATATCTCAGAATTGGCTGTCCGCCGTTGACATAGGCTTGCTCAAGTAAAGTGTGCCACAGCTGTATCGCTGACGTGGCGGGCAGAGACTGATCGTCACAAAAAATGCCCGGCTCGACGTCATGGACCTCGAGGTACCCTCCGGGAGCAACAGACCTCATCAAAATGTGAGCCCTTCATAAGAGTTCCATCAGAAGAGTGGCAGGACGGGACCTACTTATAAACGTTCTTGAGCAGGGCTGAGTAATCCTGGACACGACGCGACAAGAAAGACAAGTATATCATGTCAAAGTGGTCACGTTCATAAATCCATTCGTACATGAAATTGTCTTGGAGGAATTCCAACTTGGGCAAATTTCTGATCAGCTAGTCAATATCTAATTCGTTGCTGATGCCGGACTCTTTAATAGACAGCTTGCTTACCTGGCCGGTATAATAGGAACTTGTTCTGTAGCTATTATGCTCGCGCTGGGGTAGCAAGATCCCATGTCAACTGCCCAATGTCCATTTCGGGCTCCGAGATTCAAGATGCGCCGAGGATTCTGCAGAGGAGATATGTGTTGCCTACCACCCAAAAGTGACTTGAGGTTTTGATGGACTGCATCAATGCGTTGCCTAGAGAGCTTAACCGTCACCTCACTATGAACATTGTCATAGCATGAAGACCTGAACTCACATCGTCGTTATGCTCGTCTTCGTCTGCCTCTTGGGCCCTGATTACAAGAAGAATGGTTTCCAACGGATCAGACTTGTCGTTCACACAAAGAATCTCAAGATCTTTGCACATCTGATGGCCGGAGCAGCAAAGGCGTAGGCATAATCGTCTGTCGTCACTAAAACCTCCCCAGACGCACAAGCCACGTTAGTCAGCAAAGTCGTGCTTTTCGACTCGTTGCTGAGAAAGCAATCATGCGGTTCAGCTACCAAAAGTCTATTTTTTGTCTCCCCAAGTACCCCAGCGCCATGAAGTAGAGTCCTCGTTTGGCTCATGGCACTTCTTATTTCGAATTTCGCTGACGCCTGATCTTGACACTATAGAGAGATTGTATATTGTTACCAGGTCAAAATGAGCGGCTATGTCGAAAACTTCAAGATGCCTGCATCGCTTTTTACGCCCTTACGCATTGGCAACATGGAATTGTCGCACCGGGTGATTTTGGTACGTCGGAGTGTATAAGGTCAATATTACACTCGCTGATACTATACTGTCAAGGCTCCCTGTACCCGTTGCCGATCACCAGAGCAAGTACCGGGAGATCTCAACGTTGAATACTACTCACAACGCGCGACGAAGGGAGGCTTGCTCATAACTGAGGCAACTTTCATTTCGCCACGCGCGGGAACTTTTGCCAGAGTACCTGGTATCTTCGAGAAGGACCAAATCGAAGGCTGGAAGGAGGTGACAAGTGCTGTGCATGCCAAAGGGGGCTACGTGTTCTTGCAGCTGTGGTACACTGGACGGTGAGTGTAGTCATGTTCGCTTGAGGACTGCCATCACTGTCCGGACTTGCTTCTCAAAATGGCTGTCTGGTTCGTCCCTCTGACACAATTTGCCCAGATGCCCGCCCGACGTCTCCGAGTACCAGCCCCTCTCAAGCTCAAACAAAAGATTAGAGGGCTGTTGCCCTTTTAATCCAAACCAGATTCCTTTTGCGGAACCAAAGCCGATGGACTTGGAGGATATGAAGCAAGTTTGCTCGGAATATGGACAAGCTGCCAGCAATGCCGTAGTGGCAGGCTTCGACGGAGTCGAGATTCATGCGGCCAATGGTTACCTGATTGATCAATTTCTGTGTGACAATAGTAAGTTCATCTCGACGCAAGGGATCTTGTGCAAACTGCTAATTGTTGCCAGTCAATGACCGTCAAGACGAATTTGGCGGCAGCGTTGAGAATCGAGCACGCTTTCCACTCATGATATTCGACGCTATGATCCAGAGTGTAGGAGCACACAGGGTCGGCATAAGGCTATCTCCCTTTGGTAATGTTCACGGCGCTGCCGATTCCGATCCCTATGCTACTTGGGGCTACGTGTGCAAAGAGATCGAGAAGCGGAAAGTTGCATACGTTCACCTGGTGGAACCCAGGCATCATGATTTGTTCCAGACAACGGAGCAGAAGCTTGCCTTCCTCAAAGGAAGTGCAGCCCGAATGGGCCGTGATGTTGAGGACGCTCTCACTCTACGACCATTCAAGCAGGTGCTGAAATCAACGCCCACTATTGTGGCGGGCGGAGGTCTCGAGACAGCCATGAACACTTTCCTTGAGGGTGAAGCAGATGCCTTAGCATTTGGAAGATTCTTCATTGCCAATGCCGACCTGCCCTTACGGTTGCAACATGGTCTCCCACTCAACAAATGGGACCGTAGTCTTTTCTACACACCGGGTCCCACAGGATATACCGATTATCCTCTTGCCGTGGCCTGATTTGGTTTTTTGGTTTTAGATAGAGCAATAGATTCTCTGTAAATTCTCCGAATTTGTTAACACTATTCAAAGCCGTTAAGAAGATTCAAGAAAACTGTCGAACATTGCTTCGTCCTATCATCGACTGGATGAAGTTCGTGCCGTTGCCGCTAGCCTTTTGCTCTTATAGTAGACAAACAATACGATTAATCTTACTACCAGCTGTTCCCCGGCCAAGACTTGCTTCGGATTGCCTGCGGCAGATGTTGCTCGTCAGTCCCCTTTGCAGATACTTGTGGCAAATACCGATGTCTTGCTTCCGAGGCCAACGAGCGAGGGGGAAGAGCTACTCGATCGTCCAGTACTACCACAAACGTGTAGGGAGGACAGAAGCCATCGAGCGCAAGCCAATTTTACCGAATACTAGAGACTCTTGAGGGGACTTAAACTACATAATTGCACTAGTGTGCCGGCTGGATCGGTGATTAGATTGAACTCATCATCGTCATCACCATCACCACCATCATTATCAAGCTCTAAAGCTTTGCTCAGATCCTACTATCGTACAGCAAGATTACCCGATGGCGTTCCGCACTATCAATTGGTCAAACGACGGCCTGTTAGAACGCCGTTTCAGGGCGACGACGAGGTCTTGATCAGTGGGTAAATCGTATTGTGGGAAATGAGTAAAACGATGCCTCTTCACCTATAAATACGTGGTAAGTACACAGTAGGTTGATAGAGAGGCAGAGCAATCAATGAGTCCTATCACGTACACTGTTTGACACCTACGCCCCACGAATGACCGTGTGCTTCTTAAAAGGATACTGCTCAACAGAGCTCAAGTGGTGTTGACAAATGAAAACCTCACGACAGCGAGGCTAATCACACTCGCAGGAGAAGCGTCACTCTTCACCACAACTACAACATGTAGAATGTTTTATTGCTGCGCATACACAAGGCCAAAGCGGTAGCAGGGGTCTCGAAGATCGGCGTGTAAGTATTCCGCAGAGCAGGCTTCGTGTTGAAACATTCGGCTCAGGATTAGGATACGAACAGTGTTCTTGTTTCTGTTACGGAACATCATGCCCACTAGCTTAACATCCCTCCGTGTACTACGAGGGGCGCCGTAGCCATAATAACACTCCACCTCTCCCGTCTTTCCTCCTCGATGATCCCCATCCCCTCTTCTCTACTCACATTCAGCTCCTTCAGCCCTCGCTCGCCCGACAAGACCAATCCCTCCGCTACACCCACCGACTCCATTGTCGCCGTGATGACTAAGGTCATCAACAACACAACCGGAACACCGTTGCAACAGCCTCGTCCGATTATTAATTCACACTAGGCCGAGTACGAATTTGAGTATGCCGCGGAACATGATGCTGGTATTGGGGCGGACCCGAATTTGTATTGAGATGTACTATCTTACCTCACATAAAATGCCATGCAAAGGGCTCAGTATCAAGAGATTGCTGGTATACGGCGGCCATGTCCATTCAAATACTGACAACTATAGCTGACCAGGTAGCGTGAGCTTCGATGAAAATCGCCCATTAAGCACGTGTGCCCAAGGTCATTTGCGCAAGATCTGTCCATGGATCATTACGGGTGGGTTGTTCCTGGACCTCGGCAACGATAAATCTGTTTATCTGAACTCAGAGTTCATACCACAGCGCCTGTCAGACGTCGCATTACGAGAGCCGCCGTTAGAATATAGTCTTCACAGGACCCCGCTCTCTTCATTACTTTGGATGCGAATAAACCAAGGCTTCGGCTTATATCCAACGTAGGAAGAGGTTCATATGCATCTGAGAGCAGCATGTCGAAGCAGTCAGGCTGGAAGGAATGCACATGTTGGACGGAGGCAACACGAAGTCTGGTCCCAAGTCGCCTAATTCCATGTGGTTGCATCCGTACGTGGGTACCAGCCCAGCGCTAGCCACGTGGTGCTACGAAAGCACATAATCTGTTAAGATTGCGCCCAGTATACGCTCCGTAGTAAGGCGAGACAACCTTCCTATCTTACGGATTCCGAAGTAGCGTGCTTTCGATCATCGACATCATGTCGTCGCTGAAGTCTTGCCAGGCTGAGGACGGAGCAACCCAGCAGCTGGAGATCGGTCAGGTTCAGCATGCTGATCAGGTCTAGCCTGACCCACAACACCGCGCGCGTGTGCTCGAAGAAGTTAGATGTGCTTTGTAGATGAGGGCACCTGAAGGTAACATGAGCACTTACCTCAAGATATCCGGCCCAATCCACGGCCGCATGCTTCTGTGCGTTTTGATCTTAACTACAGCCATTGGCTGAAAATTGGTGGATGCAGAATGTGTGACGATCTGTTCGAATATCCTCGTGTTGTCGCTTGCTACCAGAAGTACCGACAGGTCCCAGGCCGAGTCCCAGGGAAGTTTCAGCCCCGTGCACACTCATCGAGCTATATAAGAGACTCGCGCTTACCTTCGGAAAGTGACAATGCCATCCTGATATGTTCGGTCACATTTATCGCCTAGTTATTGGGCATCCATTGCGGCCTGCATCAGAGAAATATCATATGAAGAAACGCGCTATGATGGGCAAAAAACTATCCCAAAGCAGGCTGTCTGTCGCCCGAGCTCAGGGGCGCAATCAAAAGTACGTCCACGAAAGAGAATTTCTTCCATCATAGCCAGAAAGGGTGTCTCATGTGTCAGAGGAGAAAGAAGATGTGTGACGAAACCCAGCCAAAATGTTCGTATGCCTTGTCAAGAGTAAGAATCATGTATCAAGATTGACAAAGCAGACAGGTCTCGAGTGTGCACGCCTGGGACGCATATGTGAGTGGCCATCTAAAGTGGCGATCCGCTTGCAAAATCGGTAGATGAAAGACGTGCATTGTTTTTTTTGCATGACAGTCGAAACTCTCTCGCCAGGGGAAATGGTTACAGTACGTACAATGCCGGAAACACGCTTTGAACTCTTTCTCTGACGGACATGTCGACTCGTATATTGACGACTTTGGCAGCATTTGATGCTTTGCTAGATTCACGTCGTTGAGTAAAACATCTTCACCTCAGTCTCTACGAGTTTTCATTTACGAGCGCAATGAGGAGCTCAGGGCTGCATTCGATGCTATCAACATCTTTCGTCCACCGCATGCCGACTATGGGCTCTCCAGCGCCACTTTTCTTGGATAGGGCAACAGCATTATTCGGTGCAGCGTCAGGCATCGGCCTCGCTGCTGGTCGACTCCTTGCAGACCGTGGGGTCAGCATTTTGTCTCTTGCCGACCTGGACGAAGCTACTCTTAACCAAGCCCCGGAGAGCATCACACAGACAAATCCTAAATGCAAAATATTAACGACAGTCGTCGACGTCACGCCGACTCGGAGACACGCGTAACTGGATGCATCGCACGAGAGCGACTTTTGGCTCTCTTTATGGAGCTCTAGACTCGGCAGGAGTATAGTGGTACAACGCCATCAAGGACACCACGCTCAAAGATTGGGACTTGACTATCGGTGTGAACTTGACCGGCACTTTTAACGGTCTAAAGTCTGAGCTCGACGTTCTGGCCAGCGGTGGTAACGTCGTCAATGTTGCGAGTTTGGCAGGGTTGCCGGGCCATGCCTTCACTTCAGCATACACCGCGAGCAAGCATGGAGTGGTCAGTATCACTAAGGCCTTTGCACAAGAATTCGGCGACCGAGGGATCCGTGTTAACGCTCTATGTCCGTAAGTAAACCATCAGCGACTGTCAGACTGGCATCAACCAGCTAATACAAAACCTGGAGAGGTGTTGTGGAGATACCTATGACAGCTGCTTTTCCGGAGCTTCCGCAGAGCCTTGCCATCATGCGCAAGGCCACCGCGGGAGGATCGCCTACTTTATCAGCTACTTGCTGAGTGATGAGAGCAAACTCGTTACTGGTGCAAGCATGGGCATCGATGGTGGCTTCCACTGAAAATCGAGTGTTTTGATTACATTTATATATTAAATCTGATTAGCTCAAAGCACTGATTTGGTGCTTCATAACAATGTGGAGCAAGCAAACAATCCCATAGACAGAGGTGGAATCCATCAGAGAGAAGGTCTTGGTCCTCTGAATAGCTACACTGGACTCCCATGCACTAGCGACTGCAGTGTCAGCTAGATCTCACGGATTGGGACTTTCGTTGATCCTAGTTGACCTTGAGAGATAGCTCTAACGTAAGGCTTCAAAACAACAGTCCCACCTGTCAAGTTCCTTCGTTTACCGATGTTCTTTATCCCTTTCATGTTAGATCACATTATAGAACGGAATATTCCGGGTAGAGCGATGCATCAGTTCCATAGAGTAGCTCGCCAATGATCATTGGGAGGTGATTGAGCTCCAATTCCAGATGTCGATATGATGCCCTTAGCATTTTGTTAATATTGTACCAAGTCGTTACAACGACCCCCACATCTTCTCCGTGGAATGTCCTGTATATTTTCGGTGCGTAGCAGCAACTGCTTCTGTGATGGCTGGGACGGAAAATTTTGGTGCCGTATGCCAGCCGACCAGGTCCCAAGCTTATAGGTCAAAATGTTCGAGGCTCGAAGTGCGAACGAAGATTCTTCCCTAGCAACTACTAATACGTTCACCTCAAACCTGGGTTCGCATAACCCCATTACGGTGTGCTTTGGGTTGCCTGCTGAAGATCTCACAACCTGTATTGACTTATACAACTCACTTTACCACGGCCTCTGTGGATCATCTGCCCCATGGCGACGGGAATCGAACAACCAGCTCATGTTACCGCCAGACCACAGCAGCAGTTCGACAGAAGTACTATACTACCTGAAAACCCCGAGGAGGTCACGGCGACATGGTTGCAGCATAACTGGAATCCCCGGATCCGAGCAGTTGAAATCCGCCAGACCGTCAAGGGCACAGCCACCAAACTACTGATGAATCTGTTTTACTCTGAAACGCATCAAGAAGTGGAGCGAGACCAGGATGGAAGAGACCCAAAGATAGACCGTGTTTGCATCAAGGGAGGTTTCGACCCTGCTTTGTTTAAATGGGGAACGCGGAAAGCCTATGTTCGTGAGGCCGAGTTCTACGGTCGGCTGGCTCCGAAGTTGGATATTCGGCAAATGAAACCCTATTTTGTGACCACGAATCCCACTCAGGGTCAAGGGATCATCGTTTTGGAAGACCTGGAGGCCGCTGTGTGTTTGGAGAATGCCTTCAGCCATACACGACGGCTCAAGCTGCTTCTGGTGTGCGAGACTTAGCCAAACTTCATGGTCCGACATGGAACGCCACCAAAGCGCAGTATCCCTCGGCGGAGGATGCCAGCGTTCTGCGAGATGTCATGAAACCACTTCTTTCGCCCTCAAACTGGAATTCGCATCTCGATAGCGCTGACTGTCTTCCTGAATTCCCGGAAAGTCATCGAGATGTAATTCGCATGCAGGAAGCATACAAGATCTTATGGAGCGCCCCAGGACCCAAGTGTATTATCCACGGAGATCCACACATAGGCAACACCCTTCTCACCCCTGAAGGAGACGTGGCATTCATGGACTTCCAGAACATTCAAATCGGGGCCCCAATGCACGACGTGTCTTATTTCATTGCCGGCTGTCTCGCGATTGACGACAGACGAAAGCATGAAAAGGAGCTCGTGCAAACATATCTGGACACCCTCGAAGTCGCAGGTGGGCCAAAGCTTAAGCTCAGCGATATATGGGATGATTATCGAAAACACCAACTTCATGGATTTCTGTGGCAATTACTCCTCTATCGATGCAAACAGTCGGGCGGGTCCACGCCATGGGTAAACGCCACATCGCTGCCACTGTCGATCATGGCACCCTGGAGCTCTTGGAAGGTACAAAAGCTTAGCACAGTGACTGTTATTTACTTCTTACGGCTCAGAGAGATTGGGACCAAGGGAGGCAGATGGGTTTTGCTATTTCTAAGGTTATCTGTCTGTTCTCAGGGACTTGAGTAGCTCTGCGATAAAATATGTCACGGAAGAGATTGATGGGTGGCTCCATGTGAGCCTGATAGAATGCAAAGAAAGGATCATGGAAAAGGGATAAATTTTAGGGCGAAAGTTGTGAAAGAGACATTGCAAGCAAAAACTGCACGATATGGCTCTGTCGTTTGCACATGCGACGCAGCATCTGGTTAGCCCACTCAAGCCGGACTGCATACCTTCTCGACAGGATTAGCAATGGCGTTACTGCTATGCCTTGCGTAGAGCTGGCTCCTGCGTTCTCGAGGAGATGTGCTAACGGCACCAATTCTAAAGCCGCTGCATAATGAATCACGATCGACATCGCCACGAAGCACTAGTGGTCCCCGTCGTCAAGAACGACAGCATCTTTCTTCCACACATTGGAAGGCTTCAGAAATGGATTGTAGACGGCTCTGGACTCGCAAACCTCACGCTGGACCTCATCTATAAAAGCGTCACTCTTTGATGCAGAGAATTGAGCTAAGTGGCAATTGCCGTAGATAAATAACAGGTGTTGATTCACAGCATTCGCCACTGCTGAATAACACTCAGGTTTTGTCATGGATCGGAAGCTGCTGACTCACCACTAAACCCCTGCTTCATCTCGAAGGGCTCGAGGAGTTTATCCTGGCTTCGCCGAATACTGGGCTTTAAATAGCACGATTCGTCTCGATGAGAACATGATGTGTCCTGCTCAGATGGTCCCCGATCCCCAGAATTATCAGCGCAAACGTTGATCATTGCCTACAACATTTCTAGAATGTTGCCATCCTCACTGGGTGCTCTTCAAGTAGCGGCCTCAAGACAAGTCTGCCTTCCTTACAGCTTGGAGCTTCCATTTTGGCATCGACCTCAGAGACCGACTGCGAAGCCTTGCCCAATCATAGAACTTTCACATCCAGCTGGTTGATCTTCTTGACTTCTCAGCGCTTCAAAAGATTTCTAAGCATGCGTAGATCAATTTGGCCGTGCGGATATCCTGCTCAACATTGGAGGTGCTCGGAGCAACTTCATTGTCTCCTGCAACGTTGACGGTGATACATGGAACAGAGTGACTACCTCAATGTGACAGCCCCAGCTCTATTGTACAAGTACTCCGTCGCTGAGTTCAAAAAGCAACACAGTGGCGGAAGCATAGTCAATGTACCAAGTAGAGCTGGACTGAGTGGTGTCACTGCCGGAACAGCTCATACTACCAGCAAACATGTTATTGTAAGCCTGCGTATCTCCACTACTTTTTTGACACGTTATTCAGGTTGCTCTGACCAAGAATGTGACTTGGAGAATCCGCAACAGAGGGGATCAGATGCAATGAAATCTGCCCTGGTGATGAGTAATATCCGTCTTGCTCTGCTGTAGATTCGTGAGGGCCCAGCAGGCTCATAACTCTTCCGTCAGGGTTGCTCACTGGTGGAACTCAAACCATTGATCCCCTTGCGGTGGACGCCACATCAATGAAACAATTCAGGCTTGTTGAACTACTGTTGCACATCGACGGCTGCTAATTTGTTTCAGCCCAGTGGACAAGCTTGAAGTGCAGGAAGTTGGCCCTGCTGACTCGCGCAAGGCAGCCGAACGACTGGCTTTTCTGTGCTGTCCTCAAGCTTCACTGATTAATGGCGCAGTATCGCCGATCGATAATGCTTGGAGATGTATCTTATATATGACTTTTGAGAGTTTCGGTGAACTATCGACCTTATCTCAGTCAAGAAACCGGCATTCTAGGATTTCCACAGACGAAATATCGAGCCGAACATCATAGTTCTATAGACAACACTTCGTATCGAGCTCATGATAACCCACAGCGTGTCTGTGGCGGCTCTTAAAACGAGCGGAGCGATAAGACTACTTGGCGAGTCCGCAGTCGACGACGAGAGCCAGGAAAAGATTGGGTGCCTCTCATGAAGAAGCATAACTGGTGGTCCGTCTTTTACATCATATTAGTCCCATACGCCAGGCCTATGTCCGGGAAAAATGATCCTTTAAAAAGTCCTCGACTCGTGTCGGTCTGAACTCCGACAGGAGATTGTTCCACGTTGGCGACATGTCCATAGAGCCTCTGGCCGCCGCTAAAAGCCAATTGATGGCCAATTGCCTGCTCATTTGTTCGACCTGGTCCGCTGGTATCGAGGGGTGAGAGATTGGGGGCATCCAGGTGCTCTCTAATTTCCCAAGTTCAAGATCCTTTCGGCTCACGTGGTGTACTACGGAACGGCGGCCCTAAGCATTCGAGACACTCCCAATTAGCATAGGTCCCCTTGCGATCGCTATGTGGTGGGACGTGATACCTCCCATCTTCTCAGCTAGGCGAACGAGATCCTGAATCGTGATCCTAATGCCCTGGATCTGTCCGACTGGAGGCCATGAGGATGTGTATTCAACGGCCAGAGTTACAACACGAGCCAAATCTTGAAAGGGTCGTGAAGACAACATGAGGCTCTTCTGCATCCAGGGCTAGGGCTCTGCGGTTTCCCACATCAATCGGGATTGGCGAGGATTGGAGATACTCAGCTGAGTTCCTGGGGAAACTCAGATAATTCATATACATGCCTGGCTGGAAAAGACAATACTCCAGAACTTGACCGTGAGCATTGAGCTGTTCCATATATTGCCGCGTCTCATCTTTGTATCTGAACATCTCGACCCCGGAGAAGTTGGCCCTGGCAAGATCTTAGCTAGGTCAACACTTCTCGAGCAAAATGTGATCGTTTGCGCACCAGACCCATTCACTAGGTGCAAACCTTTTCACTTTCGCCTTGACGCACGCGTCAATCAGTGCCTTCTGTACCTGATTTTCATAGTCCAAGATAAAGCTTAAGACCACATCAATCTCTTGAAGATGAAAATCAAGTTCGAGGATCAGAGTAGTCGACTTCTGCAATCTCGTAATTTGTGCCCCAATCTGGCTTTCTCTCATCGTGTTCCTGTGCGGATGTCTTGTGAGCTGATCTCCTCGTCAGAATAGTCAATCGGGATCTGCCTCGCTGCAACAGAGCGACTGAAACCTCCTTCCCGACCCCTACGTAGGCATTTGGTCAGTACGAAGTGGCGCAGCCACTTCAAGGGAAAACCTACCTCCAAGTCCTCCTGCAAGCACGATGTTGAGCATTATTTGTTCTGCTGTACTAGTATCTCCCGCACCCTATTGTGCTCTGGTAAAATGCTTACGCCTGAACAAAGATAATTTGCTGTCAAACTCAACTAGCATATCTTATGTCAGATCGTACGACAGTCTACACATCGGCGTCCCTTAAGGAAGCATCGCCTTGGCCTTTGGGCATTCGCTACATTCGATCAAATAGCATTACAAGATATAAACACACAGCTCTTCGTTTCCTCAACGAAGAAGACCCAAAATAAGCAAAAGCCAACTCTGGCAGTCAGCACCGAGGGGAACTCTAAATGCGGTAAAAATTCATGGCGTTTGTTGCTGTGTCTGCCAAAAGCTTTTCAATCACCGAGAGAATCCTTCCGAGGTATATTGTAGCAACTTCAACAGCTGTCTGGTCCGAGTTTGGGCTCGACGATTGTCAGGTTCCAGAGTGTTCTGGTGAGATTCACCATGCCGAAACGCTCTGACTATCTTGTACCTCTTTAACTCTTGGTTAGCTGAATACGATAGACTCAATATTTGGTTGATGATAAAACTGCGGGATTGGACATCAGAATGTGACTTTCACTTTTGAGCTGTAGAGATTATGATTGTTAACTATATGAAACTAACTCCCAATGTCAGAGCGCGTGCAACTTTTTGGCAAATGAATGACTACGACTACCTCCAAGTCAGCAAACTCTTGATGCAGCTCAGTATAGGACCTTGGTGAACGGCTTGTAAGAGCATATTTTGACGTTACTCATTGAAGCGTAGTGTGTCGCAATCAAGACTATCGAATCCCATAGGCTGCAGTGCCAGACGTGGAGCCTCCACGTCTGGCTCAAGTGATGCCTCAGTAAGTCATACTAAAAAACCGTCAGTCAGTCCTACTGAGTTTGCAGGAGTAAATACTTACTTGACGTATAATGTCTTCGGCTCGGTATAACCCATGATACCATGCTGTGAATATCGTCAATAATGCCCAAGTATGGCAAGATATTAGCGGACTGGAGCCTCACCTTTCCCAGCTCTCGTCCCCAGCCACTCTGCTTCATGCCGCCAAATGCTACGTTGTGATCAAACATGGTGCAACAGTTGATGCAAACAGCCCCACTGTGAATTTGCCCAGCAACGCGTATAGCCCTGTTAATATCCTGGGAAAAGACTGCACCGGACAAGCCGAATTCAGTGGCGTTGGCTCTTTTAATAACCTCGGCTTCGTCGGTGAATTCGCTGACAACGACAACCGGCCCGAAGATCTCCTCCTTGTATATCTTTGCATCAGGCTTTGGGTCAATGAAGAGTGCCGGCGTAATCCAACAACCCTGTACGGTGATCTGTCAGCTTCCTCTCTTGTCACGATATGCCACTTATATTTAGTTGCTCTCACCTGGCCATGGGGGTTCTCTCCTCCGGTGACAATTGTAGCCTCTTGCTTCCCACTTTCAACGAAGGACGAGACGCGTTCATAATGTGCTCGATCCACGAGCGGACCAAGTTGAGTACTCTCAGCGAACACGTCTTTTCCCATGAGGCCCTTGGTCCCATCAAGTGCTTGCTTCATTCTGTCAACAAACTTCTCTTTGATATCCCGATGCACATAAACTCGAGAACTAGCAATGCAGGCCTGGCCGCTGTTCCCTACAATACCCTGTACACACCACTGAGTTGCCACATCTAAATTCGCATCGGGAAACACGATGCTTGGACTCTTGCCTCCCAGTTCCAACGTAACTCTTTTCAGATTGCTGGCAGCCGCTGCTTGAGCAACCTTTTTCCCCACACCCACGCTGCCTGTAAATGCGATCTTATCGATATCCATGTGCGAAGCCAGAAGGGATCCTGTTTCTGGTCCTCCGGTAATGAGGTTGATGGTTCCTGGCGGAAATCCAGCTTGCTCAACAAGTTTTCCAAAAGCCAAAACAGCCAAAGGCGACTTTTCGCTACCCTTGATAACGATGGTATTGCCTGCGGCGAGTGCGGGGGCAACCTTCATGGAGACCATAATAATTCCTCCGTTGAATGCATTGATCGCCGCACAAACTCCAATTGGCACTTTCTGAATGATTCTCAAAAAGCCATTGTCCGGCGGAAGTGATTCTCCTTCGAGCTTGTCCGTATAGCCAGCATAATCTGCGTGGCGCATATATTTAGCCTCGTAAGTAGTATGAATGAGCTTCAAAAACGTTATGGCGTGTAGTAACGTACGTCGTCACGGGGCATGACCTTACTCACATCGAAAAATGTTAGCTGCCATTGGCGCTTCGTAAACTATTGTTTGCTTATACGGTTTTCCACTGCACAATGATTCAAGTCGAGCAAAGAGTCCCGCTTGCTCCTCGATCAGATCGGCAATCTTGTTCAATAATTTGGACTTGGCCAACGGTGCGGTGCTTGCCCAGCCTGGAAATGCAGCACGGGCGGCAGCAACAGCATCGTCTACATCTTGTACTGACGCGACATGGACATTGTCACTCACAACGGAGCCATCAGTCGGGTTGTAGCACGTCACTTTTGGTGATCCTTTGCCTTGCACGTACTTAACAACAGTTAGCATTTACAAAGACAGTCGAAGTAGAAATGTAATCAGAAACATCAAGACAACAAAAGAGTGTCAAGCCAAACGCACCTTGCCATCGATGAACAATCTCGTCTCAAAATCTGCTGTAGTACTGCCCATCTTGTTCCCCAAATTATTTCTCCCAAAAAAATCAGAGATAGACCACGATCAAAGACAGACACGATGTTTCTTCAGCTTAAAGTGTTTCAGACGAGACACTTCGCCAAGATATGAAATCTTTCCTATCAGGACGAACTAACCAAAATCTCCAACTTCTATTGATGGCTCCACCTTTTGTGTCGTTTCTCACGACAGATACGGGTAGCAGATCCTATACCTAACAGACAAATCATTGCTAATACCATAGACTCGAATTGGGACTTGACAAAGATAGATGGTTCCGGTCTCGGCGTTGGCGTTGAATGCTCCCGTACCCGAATGGGCAAATTGAGGCCGGTCCTCCTCGTTGGGCATAATGCTTAGCTGCTCGATAGTTAATTGAATTTCTTTCAACACCTCCGCATCTTGGAACACTTGATGTTGTGTCAAGAATTTCTATCTCCGTGAAAACCTCTTCCATGTACTCCTTCACCTTGTTGCTCTTCATTTTAAGTCCCGTAGCCTTTTTGTAACGTTCTGCCTTCTACGCGTCTGGAGGTATAGTTTTATCAAAGATGTCCTTCAAGCTGGCGGCACTCTCCTTGCTTCATTTTCTGGGAAAAGCTAGATGTCACGTGCATCAGAAAGGTTTGTTACAGGGAACAACTTGCCCGAAGAATATATGATGGCCGTCACACAGCAAGAAAATGGAGGACATGTTTTGGAAATACAGTTTCGAAAAGCGTTGACTATGATTCGTCCGGCTGGTAATGCGCTTGAGTCAAATATGACCAATGGAAGAGATTGGCGACCCTCCTCTGCTGCTGCTGATAGTAGTTAAATTGTGCTTTTCGAGGAAACTGCTTTTGCAAGTCCCTGTAAGCTGAAATGTGAATATTGACGCTCGCAAGATGACAGCTCCGACCCACTGAGATGTCAGGCCTCGAACCGCACTCGCTGAATTCAACCTGCTGCAAGTCCTCTGTCACCGAACAATGTCGTTTCGCATCATTATCGCTAAAATTCCATCCTTGACGAGGTCTCGATCAGCGGGTAAATCGCATTGTAGGAAATGAGTTCAACGATGCCTCTTTCACCTATAAATACGTGGTAAGTACACAGTAGGTTGATAGAGAGGCAGAGCAATCAATTAATCCTCCCATGTACACTGTTTGACACGTCGCCACCATTTCTTGTTGAGACTTTGTGTACCTTCGGCTCCATTGCATCACGACTCGGTTTCCACGACCGATGGCTCCCTGTTCCTGCTATCCTAGACGCAAGAGCGCGCAAAAATCAACCGCGAGCATTGTGCATCGGATGTTAACAGAGGATGTTATGGGTCGAGCTCCTATGTCCAAACGTCATATGCTCTTCGGCATCCCCGACCCCACCACGACGCAAATCCTCAGTCGGTGGTCTTGTTTTGTTACTGTGTACCGAACACAGCTTCGAACGGCCAACGAGTTAACGATTCCGACCCTGATCGGCCATCTGAGCGCCGGATAATCACCTCACAGCCCGTAGCGCATATATCAGGTATATGAAAGCACATTTCGGTTTCCACCCTTGGATCTTCGCAGAGCAACATTCACGAAGACATTTACTACCTCCTACCACCGTAAGTCTCAACCAGATCTTCATATATAACATGTCTAGAGTAACATATGCTTGGACCTCTCAAGTCATCGATTTGCCCATTGAAAAAAGTTTGGGAATTTGTTACAGTTCCTGCGAATTGGGTAAAATTGGGCTTGGGAACTTGGAAGGTCCATGGCTCTGCGGGCGAGGATGACATGGAACCTGTAACCCGCACCACTAAGCCTGGTGAGCATTTCATTGAATACATGCGTATGCCAGAACGATTCGACTTTGTGGGTGACTGTGTCGTAACAGTCTGCAAAGCACCATACAAATGGGGATTCAAATCGGTCCACTGGCATGGCCACTCCTTGCCCGTTGATATTGAGGCTATCTTCACCCTGGAAAATCTCGGCGAAAACCAAACCCGTGGGTCCAGGTACCGCAATTGACTTTCTTGCTGGCAAGGACGATCTGGAGGATGAATATCAGCGTGTATCGAAGTCTTACTTGGAGAAAGGCGTCGGCAAGCAACCACGCATCAACTCCACCCCGCCTCACGAGCCTGGGTAAATTAAGTCACTACCTGTCGCTGCATGAACGACCTCGTTTGCTGGCAGCAGGCTACCACTTGTTCTCAGCTTTCCATTGGACTGGATGGAGCAAGTCTTCCGCGGGTTGACCCATGCAAGGTCAACAATGTGAGGTTGGATAATGATATTGTTTTCAAGAAACCGGTAGCTCTTTCGATACCGAGAACTACTGAGATACTGTGCTGGCATCCTCCCACACTCATGCCTTACACATTTGTTTACAACTATCTCGTGCTCCGTGGTGTCCCCATGGTGCTCGACTGACCAGGTAAAGGATTCACTCTGGTCGCGATTTTGTATAGGATTGGTATATGCAAACACCCTTCCACTTAATCCACAACCTCCGTGCATCCCGTATAGTTTGTGCTGAGAAATGACAATCTACATGTCTATGATCAGACCGGTTAGACTTTCCACCCACAATGCCTGTCGCCAATTCGGTGCATGTGGATGGGTAGTGAACGTGATTCATGATAACTCCCAGATGTGGGAGTTTCTTTCCATCCGAACATCCTCTCCTGTCACAAACAGGAGGGGAGAGTTTCCTGGGTTCGCTATCCTGATATGAGGATCCTTGCACAGATGAGCCTAGACTGTTGCGCTAAGGGTCAAGCGTCGTGGTGAACGAGTCGTTGGGCACCAGCAAGCTCAATGGTAAGGATTTCAGTCCATCCTGCGGTCTGGAGACAACTTTTCCACCAGTATTCACACCAAATATCCTCATGATGGTGTCGTGGTCGGTATAAGGAGGTTGCTGCACAGATCCAGCGAACATGTTACCTCGTATGACTCCACTGCTTCCGCAAGTTTTCGTCCTGATTCAACTCATCATCAGCTTGCAAAGTCTGGCATACTTAGGCAAGGCCGGTTGAAGAAGGCGTCATCGTGCCCGAGATTGTCTTCCACAGTTGAGGTGTATTTTTCTTCCGTTTGAGATGCCTGAGGCTTCTCCAAGTACTGTGCAGCCCATTGAGGGTTCGCCAATCAAGTTGGCTGTATATGGGTGTAAGCTGGATGCCTATTGGAGGCTGGGAGAGTATTATCCCATTGAGAGAGGCTTCAAGGGTGATGCATATATGACAGCAATCAAGAGCTTGGATGATTTGCAGTAGCTGAACATACACTTGCCGGATAAACTGCGGTTCAATCATTGAGCGCAGTTGGCAGTTGCAAGTTGTAAACAATGACGTGGTTCCCATGACATTTGTTTTGTTCTCCGTGTCTTACTTTCGATGTCATTTCCTGCGTTTCTCCTCAGCTACGAGTCACGATTCATCAGCATCCTGCCTCTCGTCGTCGGTACACCCTCTCCCATGCTGACCACGTCCCTCACCTCCCGTACCGTTTGCGGTCAATTGCACCTAGCCTAGCAACATTCGAGGTTGATGCCTGCAGCCGATCGTAGCTGAATACGTTCGACGCCTGAACGTCATCCGTGATTCACACGTGAATATCGTGATCGAAGCGCATGTTAGTTGATTAATCATCGACACTACAAGATTACCGGAAGAGTGTGCAGACATGCACCCCAACATGAAAAAGAGAAAGGTCTATCGAAAACGTGAGCATGAGTCTCTCCGACGTCGAGGTACAGCAGTCCCTGTGAGAACTCTTCAATCCAGCTTTCTCTGCAGTCCGATGCTTCTTGCACGCGGACAGTGGTTGACACATCCTCCACATCTCTGGTATCCCAAGAGACTGGCAAACCCTCTCCGCCAGGCAAGTATAGAAACTCAAGGCATGGAGATCCCTAGACAATCATCTACATTGGCTTATATACTGAGACGCCTCAACCGAGGCAGCACGGCGCCTGCCCATGCTTAGTGAGCATGTGATGCCGCCGCTTGTGAAGCTTATCAACTAGGTTCATTGCGGAAAAGAAAGAGTCGCGTGAGAAACAGCTTGCGCATGCTATGCAAATAAAAGGAATGTACTTAGCGCTCACTGGCAGGATGATGGCAATAGCTAGGTAAATCTCATCCCCATTTATTCTCTCGTCCTAAGAAGGCCAAAACCCCATTCAACTTATTGCGCAGGACATTTTGCCTAAGATAAGCTTGGCGCAGGAAGAGAATTGAGCTTGCTGCTGGAGCAATCCCTGTTCAATGCGTCGCCGCACTGCAGCCCTTCGGTGTCGTTGCAGATTAGTCAAGAACGTCCCAGTAAGGGTCGTCTCATGGTCGTTTTCGGCAGCAGGGATAATGACCACTGGAATCGTCGTTGTTCGAGTCTGTGCCACTAAGGTCTCGAGATGGGTTCATCCCAGAAACATGAGGTTTTCATCAAAAAATGACCTTCCATGGCCTCATGGCGCACAAGCACACTGTCTACCCTCCATAATGATTGAAACAAACACCCAAATTCCAGCTCGGAAATCATATGATGATTGCCGCAAGCTAGTTCGAAGATATACTTTCGAAAAGTGACAGCGCGAAGCGGTCATACAGCGGTGTCCCAAGTGATCGACAAGAGTGTCTTGGACGAATTCAGATCCCTACGGCGTGATGATGCTACCACGTGCCGATGCGATCGCAGACGAATGACATCGCTGATATGCCCAATAAGGTCCATCAGGTATATCTCTTGCGATATCATATCCTCCGCATTGTTCTGACCGTTCAAGTCCGTCATGCCGCAATTTCCGGACGTGCTGGCTTTCACGGCTGACTTCCACGGTCAGCGGTATGCAGGCTTCGCACCAAACCCTGGAGATGAGGGGAGAAGCATGGGTTGGCGTCGAATTAGAGTACCTGGTCGGCTTTTACTAGACCCCACTCGCTAACGCCCTGGCAGATTATATCGCCTTTGGTCGATGTCCGCAATCGTCCGCCCTGGAAATATGATGATTCGAGCCGGAGCAGGGGCCTAAATTACTCCGCTTTTCATCGTGCACGCTTTCGCTTTCTCATACGTCAGCTGTGCCTCTGTGTATGGTCCAGCGTGCCTCCGTTTCGTTTGTTGTCGAGAATAGCTAGGTGTGGATGAAAACTCCACACAAAGCCGGAGGGGGCGGACCAGAGGACAAGTAAGTATGTATATCTGGGGATGACTGCGGGGTTTTGGGGCAACTTCCTTGGTGCTCTCTATCATACATCCACGCAGTGCCAGCTGTAGTATACCAGTATAAGTTTGGTAAGCCAGAAAATACTACGACTTGAGGACGAATTATCTTTCAACAGCGAAAATGACTGCACCTTCTGTCATCCCAGGCACTACCCACCTTGTGGACTTGCAGCATATTTTGGCTGTGAAGCATGCAGAAGGGGACCTTGCTGATGTAGTCTTGGTGCCTGCTCCATCCAATGACCCAGACGACCCATTGAAGTGGTCACCGCGACGCAAGCTATTGTCGACGGTCTCGCTATGTGTATATCTTTTGATGATTGGACTGGCGGTATCATGTGTTTACTCGATTATCGTGCCGATCACAGAAAATACATGTCTTACAGCCGCTGGTATTTGCATTTTATACTTGGTGCATTGTAAAGATCTAGTTCCTAGGCTAGATCTCAATTCCGGAACTGGCTACCAATTCTTACCCATGGGATGGGGCTGCTTGCTATGGTAAAGTCACACCATACGGAATACCTGATCGCTAGCATTGAAACTAATCCCGTCAACTAGGCAGCCCACAGCGCAAACATTCGGGAAACGACCCGTCTACCTTCTTTCACTACTGTTATCCATTGTAAGAGATATTTCCGGCTGAACTTGGCAACGTACAAGACTAAACATCCACGCAGGGCATCACTGTCTCGGTACCCTACATTCGGACTCCAGGTTCTTGGTGGGCCCTTAAGGTTCTTCAAGACTTTTGGCGGCTCCGAGTGAGTCACTCGCGGAGATATCCATAGCTGACGTATACTTTTCTCACTAGAGGGGAGCCTACATAGCGATCTATGCTTTGACCTTGTACATGGCAGGCTTCCTAGCCCCCATGTTCTCTGGCTTTATTAACGATGGAATGGGTTGGGAGTGGGTACAGGTAGGCAAAGTTGGCAGCCATGTCTGGAAATCGCCGTTGACGAATGACAGTACTGGTGCGCCATTTGGCTTGCGATCGGATTTGTGTTCTGCTTCTTTTTCCTGGAAGAGACCAACTACAACCGACATTCGATCCTCAATGACGAAGCAATTGGCCGAGGCTGCTATTCATGCACACCCTGGCGAAGAAGACAAGGGCACTACGACAATCCTGCAATCGCGGAAGAAAACTATTCTGCCCATGTGCCGAGCCATGTCCAATATCAAAAGAAGAGCTACATGGCCAAGCTCAAGGTAGTCGACAAGAGGAGACCTGTGCAGCACTTCTTAGCCGGCGTGGTGCGCCCACGCCCACTTAAACTCATGACATTTCCTGTCATTGCTTAAGGCGGTTTCAACTATGGCGCTTCACTGGTCTGGTATAACGTCCTGAATGCAACTTCGTCACTCATTCTCAGTGGAGCGCCTTATAACTTTGCACCGTAGGTCTGACCTGCTCAATTGGGACTCTTGACTGACTACACTTCGAAGTTGGATGAGCAACTCAACACGGTGGTATGTCACACTCTGCTCGAGGTAGATGCAATGTATAAACTGATTTGTCATCCACTATTCTGAAGACAAGATCTTAGCAAGTTGAGTTATTTGACGTTGCCAAACTTTCGAATTCTTCGGCCATATCAACGACGTTCGCATGATAGAGGAGAGACCTGCTTCTACTGGTGATGCATATCAGCTTAGCAACTGACAAGCCGAAGGCACCCTGCGCAGGCGGGCACCCGGCACACAGAGTTCCCCATTCGGTGCAGAACTACCTACCTGCCGCCCGTGGCCACACGGAATACTGCCCAGAAGAAACGACGCTCACTTTAGTGTATCGGCGAAAGGCCAGATTACCGGAAGTATTCTCAAGGCTAGGGATCTCCAGCATCCGCATCGTTGGACCCAGTACGGCTGTATGGGGAAAACATCTGTTAAGTATATATGGACCCACGACATGGGAGATCATGCTGCCGGCGATCTTTCTCCCGCACGCGCTGTCACAATCGAGTCAAGGAGCAGATATATAAGCAGGACAGTCCCTCAACAGACTCTGTTGCTCCAATCGTCAACAATGTTGAGGATATTGAACGGCATCACTCGAATCCTGAAAAAGACACTGTCAGAGGAGTGGTTCAAACGCACAAGAGAATGGCGCAGCTACATTTGGGATCCCCTCGACATATCGTCAGAAGAACGCAAACTTGTTTTCAAGCTTGACTGTGCATTGTCGATCATAGGTTGCCTGGGTGAGACTGAATCTGTTGCTTGCAAAAAAGAAATAAGGCTGACTGTGATGTAGCATTATTTTATCAAATATCTTGTCCAAGTCAATGTTAACAATGCATTCGTTTCGGGAATGTAAGATTGTGTCATAAAGCCTACCGCTTTACACTCGAAAGACTCCGGGGTTGCAGGAAAGAAGATTTGAAAATGTAGTCGGCATTCAGCTGAACTACATGCAGATATGCTAAGGAACTGGAGACGTTCTTGGGCAGTTCCCAGCAATATCTCTTCGACGAGAGTACGATCTTCGATCTTTTTGCCATGCATTGAGGTATGTCGTGAGTATCCACTCTCACCTGAATCAAACTGACCTTCAAAACAGATGTCGCCGCCCTCGGCTCGGGACCCCGGGAGTGTATCACTACGATGCGTCTTGAGGCCACACCGACAGGGTTACTGCGAGCCCAGTGAATGTGACTGGAATAACCACACTCCTCTCGTTATTTAGCGCCAAATCGTATGTACCCGGATACAACACTATATTACCCATGTCATCAAAACTTGCAAGCGTACCGATTGGGACCGGTATGGTCATCGACTTAGTCTCCCCAGGTGCAATAATCGGCAGCCGATCAAACCCAACAAGCCACTTGTTGGGGTAAGAGCCTGGTCCGGCGTTCGTGGTGTTGGCGAACAGCATTGCGCTATAGTCGCTCGTGACGGAACCTGTGTTTATGATGGCAAATGTCTGATTGAGAAAAGGTACCATGTCGATGTGGTTATACTCTGGGTGCGCTTGGGATGTCACATTGATAATATCCCATGTTGTAATTGTTGGTGTAGCTCCGATTGCCAGGGAGAAATTGGGGTAAATTTCTCCAGCGCCAAAGGGGTAGACTGGGGTACCAGTGTACCATATATAGGTCTGCTCAGGACAACTATTGCTGTTGTTAGGGCGCAGGTCATGATTGTCTGGTTGAACGAATCGACGAAATCGGATGGGTATTGTGTCGATACCAGCCTCCCAGCTGGGGCTCGTTTGCCGGTCAAAATATCAAAAATGGCGGCGCCTCCCGCTTGTCCTGGATAACCACCCCAAACCAAAGCACTGATGTTGGGGTTGTTTTTGAGCGTTGAAGAATCAACTTGACCGCCCCCTATCTGCAGGACCACGACAGGTTTGCCCATAGTTTCCAGCTCCACGATCAGGTCGAGCTGATTGCCGGGCCAAGTAAGGCTCTCCCGATCTAGAGCCTCTTCCTCCAGTGTGTTATCGATGCCACCCATGTAGATGACCACATCGGATGCATTGGCGGCGGCAACAGCGTTATTGAAATCTTCAGTGGACTTAGTGGAAATATTGGTACTAAGAGCAAAGTTGACTTCTAGGCCAGTGTCCTGTGCAGCTTGCAGAGGGCTGATAATGTATAGTGCAATCCCGTAATAGTTTCCCAGCATTTGATCCATCGCCTTAGCCCACGGACCGATAACAGCGATGCTCTTGACTGACGACGAGTATCAAAGCGGAAGAGTGCCATCGTTCTTAAGTAGGGTAATTCCTTGAACAGCAGATTCATAAGAGATGTTCTGCGCATCCGTTGATACCACGTCCTCCCAAGTGAGTTCGCGATACACGACGCTGTTATTCCAGTCGAAAAAACCCAAGCGAACCAGGTTGGAGTACAATCGGAAGACTCCCTGTGCGATATCGGACGGGGCTACAGCCCCAGCAATAATTGACTCATTCAGATGAACGGCGTAAGCATGACCACAATCGATGTCAGTCCCAGCAAGTAAACTCTCTGATGATGCGACGGAGAGGTTGTACGCATAATAGTGTGGTTCCCAGACATTGACAACCGAGTCACAATCGGCCGAGACGTAGCCGTCGTAGTTGCTGAAGCCCCAAGTGTTACGGAGCAAGGTCTGTAGGAGATATGAGTTTGCACAACTCGGTACTCCATTCACCCCGTTGTAGGAGCACATGAAGCTGTTCGCCCTAGCATCACGTATTGCCGCCTTGAATTGAGGTGTGTAATAACCTGCAAGGTCTTGGTTTGATATGATGAGGTCATTGGATAACCGACTGGTACCATTCCAGCTCTCAAGGTCGTAGCCAGCGAAGCGCCTTGGTGTAGCGACAATCTTGATGTAGTCTGGTTCGACACCTCCTTGTAGTGCAGTGATATATTCGTAGGCATAAGCCGATGTCAGGAAAAAGGCATCTTCCCCTGGTGTTGCCTGCCCTCGACCCTATCCAGGACTGCGAAATCCATTGATGTTGGGTGCGTACGAGTCCAGACCGTACTTTCCAGCATTTTTTAAGGCTCGACCTTGTGTAGAGATGATATCGGCAATGGTGTGAATAAATGTACGATTCAGTGCAGCGGTGGATAGGATAGGTTGAGCAAATATTGTTGCCCGACTGAATGTTACAAAGTCGGAAAAGTTGGCCTGGTCAAGCCTATGCAGTGCTTCGTTCCACACTTGATACGGTGGGAGACCAAGCCTTGGTACACCAGGAGCAGTGTTTCGGGTATTGACAATGAGCTCGTCGATAGTCAAGAGGTTAATCAGGCCCCATGTTCGATCTCGATAATTTGCCGATGCAGTACAGACGATGTTTCCGGCGAGCGGACCGTTCTGGCAGTCCGGAAATGAGAGTGAGATAGTTGCGAGATCAGTCTCGTCAAGCTCGTAGGCAAATAGGAAGCCACTTTGATTGAAAGGGACAAATTGCCCAAGAACGACCGGGGCTATAAGCCCTAGCAGCAAGAGAAAACCACCTGGCGCAAACATCATTGCAAGGGGTCAGAGTACTGATTGAGGCTAGAAATACGTTCCAATTTCCTAGGCCGGAAAGGACATCCCTCCAGGGTTTCAAATTTCGCAATTTATAGAAGGAGCTCGAGTACGGGGATGTTGTAGGCAAAAGTCCCTTCCCAGCAAAGCTGCTCGTGGCAGCTCCACAATCGGCATCTGAATGCCATGATCCCGGTGACGGGCTGTCTACCGACTTGTCAGCTACTCCAACGGGCCCTAGCCGCGCCGCCTCCGGCTATGGTCTTATAGCTCTGTTTAGTGGGGTGCTCAGCAAACGAGCGTCACCCCATGGATCTGCGATTTGTGGAGGAAATGTTGAATGCGCCGGGGTTCTTAGAATCTAATCGCAGATGGACCCTCGTTTAGGGCAGCCTTCCAGACCCGATGGCGATAGAGATAAGATCTACAGACATCGCTGCCTTACCTCCAAAAGACGCCGGAGACACTGTACCGTGGTAGGCTTGATGAGCGGTAGGGCCGGCCGTTTCCCAAGCAGATCGAACATCAGCTGCATGTGGAAGCATAGCACCCGCTATCTCAATACCGTGTGTACGAAATAGTTTCATTATGATCTGGTCATACGGACTCTCAGCTCGAAGAACATCGATTCTTCGCTAGCACGGTCAACACCACGGTGACGGATATATATGCTCAATTTGAGAATGAGGTATATGCCAGATGCGATTGCCTCACGGCATGCAAAACTACAAATCAAATATACGCGGTCAGGTTCTTCATCGGTAAGTGTCGCCGATAGACAGATCCAGGAGTATCATACTGGCACGGGAAGGTCTTTTCGAGTCTGCGTTAGGTCTTTCGGCCATTTAAATCATCGGAGGCTGGTACCGTTCAGATAGTTGGCCAAAGAAACATGCATCTTCCAAGTTACGAATGCTGTGGGAACCGCGTTTCCGAGTTATATCCTTCTTCAAAAGTGCATGGTGAACAATTGTAGCCGCTTGCATTGTCGAATCATCGTGTACGTCATAGGGAACCTATTCGTCGAGCTGTTCTGGCTT
>JAVRRU010000075.1:0-27271 GCA_035928005.1 Exophiala sp. CCFEE 6388
AGTTTGATAGAGAGGCAGAGCAATCAATGAATCGTATCATGTACACTGTTTGACAGAATGTTTCTGAGAGATCTTGGGCGACTATCGATTCTACTATTTACGTCGGGAATTTTCCGGTCGGGGTGGTTGTTTACTTCCTGAGCGGGGCACTAAGCCTACATAGCGCTGCCGCATGGTGCACTCACAAATCGTCAATAGCGCCCTTATGCCGGGTGGGGAATTTGTCAAAAGTAAGGATCTGGCGGCGTACTAATTCAAAGGATAAAAGGAAGACCAGTGCATGGTCGACTTCCACCTCATGGTTCGAGATAGTCCTGTTGCTTGCGAGTAATGACGCATATGGATATTTCTGTTCCTATTCACTGAGTGCTTGTTTTTTGTCTTCTCAATGCTATCTAAAGAGAAGAAAGCGTAAACCCGCAGAAATAGGTCCCAGTGCTTGTCGAGAGATAATCTGCACGTGATGCATATAGACGGCCAAGATACCAAGATGAACACTGTATGGATCAAACACATCTCGTCTAGAATGAGGTACGAAATTGGGACACCCTGAGCATATGGTTCGGGTGATAGGTCTACTGTTGTTTAAAAGTATCGATTATGAATTACAGTATATCGGGAGCTCCATCTAGTTCCTGCCAAAATCTCTAGTGGCTTTAAGTTTGCCAACCATCTCTCGCCGGTGGACTTGTCACAAGATTTCGTGCTTTGGCTAGAATTACCAAGTTGGGACCGCTCCGCTGTCGCGGCTTTCGTGTACTAGGTGAAAGACCCTTTCCCCTTAACTTTTCTATTATTCAAGTCCCTATTCCCTCGATACAGGGGGCCCCGCCGTCATGTGCAAGAAACTGTAGGACAGTACTTTTTCTCCTCGTTGCCTCCTCCAGTAATTCGTCGATGCAAAAAGCTCAGCACATCCTTCAATAACCCAGTTCCATCTCCTCAAAAATGTCTCAGTAACCTCCCATCCAGACGGACTCCACGGGTTCCCCCAGACGATCAGGCCGGTTTCTTCGTGTGTGACATCAACGAAATCGACTAATTCGTTGCAAAGGGAAAGACCATCATCGGCACCATCGGCAAGGAGGAGGTTGTCCCGGAGGCGAGGGAAGGGGAATAGATCGATCCAGGGATGATGATGTACGTGTCTTTGAAGCACAGTGGGGAGAAGACTTGTTGGGCATGGCTGCCTGGTGTCCCTGCCAGGGGAGCACCAGGGTGATACTACGTCGTCTTGACACCACGTTTGGGCGCAATTGATGTAGAGTGCGTTGCTGCAGAGTGCTCGGAGCATATTGAATTGAACTAATGTCAGGAGTTGGTCCATACGTGGAGACCCTAACATGTATCCATCACGAAATCGTGATTCGACCAGGGTAATCGCCTTCAGAAGTTGAGCCAGATCCATTTGCTGTATGAAGCTGACTCCAAGCTGTTGCCAGACGAGAGCCCTGACATCGAAGGCCTCAGGAGCTGTTGTCCTTGAACAGTCCTTTCAGTTCCTCGATGTTGGATCCACAGTCAAGATGTCCAACCTCGCCGTTGTGAACAAGCTCCACCACCAGACAGAATACATCGATGTTGGGGAGGGCAACCACAATGAAACCGAGCGAGAACCAGACATTGCAAATCCTGCCCCATCGGGTCAGAAGCGGAAGAGATATGTTTCAAAGGCCTGGTGAATTGCGTTAGAGCCGTTCGAGAGTATATCAACTGACCACAGTTTTAGTGGCGGGTGTAAAAACCGTAAAGTAAGGGTATGTGCTAGCCGTCGCGATCCATCAGTGATTTCCACTGACCAGTTCTTTCTCTTCCAGTGCACTGGAGAGCAACCATGCCAACAGTGTTCCTCCGGGCGACTCAAGTGCGAATATAACTCCGAAACGCGACGACGTGGCACACAAGCGAGTACGATAGAGAGCCCAGGCCCTCAAGTTGCGGTGTCGAATGCCTTACCGGGATCAGACGCCGATGGCGAAAATTTCAGCTCAGAAATGCTCAGTCGGTTGCAAACCATCCTGGAAGAGCTGAGGACTGTTCGAGAATCAATCGGCGGATCTCCCAGTCAAGACAGGCTAGCCTTATTGGCATCGAGCCTGGAAAGTTTGATAACTCCGCAGTCTGGGGAAGCCTGTATTGAGGAGGGAACCAAACCAAACCCTGATAAGAATGTGTTCAATGGCGGACCGAGTATCCTCAAGCCCTGGAACGCACTGGCAAAGCGCGTGGGAGGAGGCAATGAAGAAGTGAATAGCCCTAACGCAACTACTTCCCCAGCGTCTACGCGACAAGACTGCTTGTTGTCGGTGTGCTCTGATATTTCAGAATGTTACATGCGCGAACTCCGCCTTTGGGACGCGAATCTCCGGCATCAGGGAGTGCAAGGTATGAGGGGGGCCATTGATGTTTATTTGCCCTAGTCAATCCGCATTGTAAGTTGACGTCAAGAAAAATCCGATGGCCAGCCAAGCTTGTTGCTGACAACATATCTTCAGATCCTTGCTTGGACGAGCAGGATTTTCGCGAGTCATTTGAGCGCTTCGAATCCGGCTACAATTTCCAAGATGTCACGCTTGGGAGGATTGAGAGTATCGCGTTGGTTTATTCCATTGTTGCTGTGGTGAAAATCGTCAAAGACTTTTGCGCAGAAGACAATGTCGTCCCCGGCTGGTATGAATTTACACGGGCGGAACACCTACTTAATCATATTATTCGGACAGGGAAGGGCAACCTTGTGACAATCCAGTGTCTGATAACACCTACTTAATCATATTATTCGGACAGGGAAAGGCAACCTTGTGACAATCCAGTGTCTGATCCTCAAGTCATCATACCTGCTCTATATCGAACGCCATGATTGGGCGTATGATGTGATGGGCACAGCAGTGCGTCTTTGTTTCCAGCTCGGCCTCCATAATCAACAATCATGGGCCGATGTCTCTTCCTTCGATGTCCATATGAGAACTCGAATCTTCTGGTGCATCTATTGTCTCGAACGCAACATATCTAACCATAGCGGAGCTCCCTACTAAGTCAATGAGAAGGACATTGCCATTAGCCTGCCCTCCGAATTGACAACGGGTTCCAGAGGGTTTGTTGCTCACGATGGCGTCATTTCTCCGCTACCAAGCCAACTGGCAACCATCGAATGGGCGAGACTGTGCTCCGACATGTGGATTCGATGTTCGGCGTGAATGCGCGACCCATTACGCCAGAATTTATTGCTGCCACTGACGCCAGAAAACTTCTGCTTTTGACTGAAGTACCCGAGCGTCTCAGATGGTCCTCCGACACCGTCAAGAACCTGGAATACCCACAACATCCACATTATATGGTGCGACAAAGCATTGTCCTTCATCTGGTAAGCCTGAAAGTTACCTCCGAAGAGCTCTATTGATGGTGTTGTTAGCGTGTCAATCATCTACGGCTCCTTCTCCGACGAAGTGACCTGCTCGACGCCAAACATGGGAGCAAAACAGCAACTCTCTGTGTAGATATTGCAGCGTCGTCGATCGACGCCATGTACAATTATCACTACTCGCCGCTCAAGGAAAACACAGAGCGTTTCCTTACTGCGTCATGCCTGTCAGGCACCATCCTCGCGGTGACGGCGGTGATCTTGGCCTTCATTCAAGAAAGCCATCCATTTGCTGGAAGACATTGCCCTTGGATTCAGCCTGGGTCGTCGATTGTTGCGTCACTTTCACAAGGTCACACAGGCCGCCACGCAAGCCATGCTGAAAGGCCAAACCAGCACAAATCCGCCTCACACTTCCCATTCGGGCCGGATCGATCTGGGTCCTATACGGCATGATCGGCTTCCGTCCTATCCCCACGCTTTGTTCGACCTTGAACTGGAAAATCTCTTGCAGTTCGAAACTATGCCCATGTCAGAAGACGACCAAGCCATGTTCTTGTTGAGCTCGGCGAATGGGACTATGGGTTCTTCTCCTAGCATGAGTCCTTCAATGGCGGCTAATGCCAGTCATGCGCGAAGTCATATGGAATTTCAGTAATCTTCGACTGACTCAGAGACCCGGATGGGACGAGTTGTCTGGCAGCAAGTGTAGTGGATGTGTCGGCATACATACACACCGGATGTCCTGACATCTCCTGATGTAAATTGATTTCAACAACTGCATAGAGCCTGGCCGGGCCAAAGTTATGATACCAGATCAAATATTGCCCTCTCCTTCAACATCTTCATTGGTTGGCGGTTGCGACGCGATACACCCAATTACCAATAATCTTGAGTCAGTAAAAATTGTACTATAGAATTTACGGGTGCAAACTCTTCTCTGATATTTTTGATACTGAGGGCTTTCGCACTTTTCACGGATTCTACCACCATGCAGATCAAGCGGTCGAAAAGTAAAAAGCTTTGAACGTTGTGCTTTTGTACGTGGACTATCACGATGTAGCTCTTTTAAAGAATTGCAACTGTATTTGGCGGGCTGCCAACACCCCCCTCGACGTGTAAAGGTGCGCTCGTAACGAAGAAGGACCACCGGTTCTGGCGCTTACACTCTTCACTCAAAGCCTCGAGGTCGAACATCTTTCCTGAACAAGATCACCATTAGCTTGTTTCCTTCCTTCCTGCTTGGTTCTGGGTTGTGAAAGAGTCTTACCTATGGGCATTCCCCAGCCACTAAGCATGATCTCATGAAGTCATAAGCCCTCCAGTCCCGCTTCTGGAGGCGAATTATAGTTTGGATCCTCCCCCAGCCCGGTGCATCTCCGGCACAGGCAGAAATTCCGGAATCCCAGATAAATTCGGCCATCTTCCGATTGGTCTCTACGCCCACCCATCCAGTTGGTTCTTCTTCACTCCAGGCCCTCTGCTGCTGGGCATCGAGCTTGCGATATGCGGCCCAAAAACCCGATCGAACAAATAGCAGGTCAACACTCCGGATCTGGGACTCCTTGCGAAGCCGCGCATTCCTATAAGCTCAGCTGCGGAGATCGGGTAATCAGCTGCGGACATCGGGTAATCAGCAGCTTGTCCAAGCCGCTTGTACTTAATACCCTTCTTTTCTGCGTAGGAGTGGAAATCTAGAAGGACGCCACGCCCCGCTATTGATCCATTTTTGACCCAAGCTAGTGTGAAGTCAGAGATCCCTGGCTCGCAAAATGCACGGACTGACACGACGACAACTTGTCGACAAGTTTGCGACACAGCCTTACCATGGGTTCCAAGTATTAGTAGATCAGGGCTGGGGCCCGGAAATCTGATCCACCTTTGTTCCGTTGCAGAATTGACCAAGTTTAAGGGCGACCGTGTCGGAACCCATCCCATTGTGCACCGATCTAGAGCAGGGCGTCAGCAAAGATCACAACCGCCGTCATGTCGATGATATCCTTTTTGAACGATCACCCAAGAGTCCTTAAATGACAGCGATGGAGGAGGTGATAATCCCAACGGAGATGCAGACATCATTATATGTCTTATCATAGAATTTGAAGCGCGTAGACTCACCTGGGTATTAAACTCGAGGACATTATCGTGGACTGGTCGATTCTCGCCCTCGTTTGTTTCAGACTAAAACGCCCATGCGTTGGCTGCAGCAGAGAATTTATCGGAGGGTCTAGAGAGAGCCGAACTCCGGTCTGAATTTCGCTCGTCGCCGCGGCTAGCGTTGTCTCCGGGGTCAGAAGATTCAACGCTCGCAACGCTCCAAGCTGGTCATCTTTCCCATACAGACCCCAAGCAGAAAATGGAGGATCTCCCTTGCGATATGGCAGTTCGCTCAAGGGAGGCCTGGGAGGCATCTTGTGAGTAAATGACTAGATACACTTATTTGGGTTTTAGCGTTTCGGGCAGTGCGGTGCAGTTGTAGGTCGATAGCTGAAAGGATCATATCTCAAAAATCAATGCCATCGAAGTTTCATAACTACCTTACAGTCACTGGTTTCCGGATGTCTGCCAAGGCCTGAATAAAATCTCGAAAGGATGTGGTATGCACTGCCACAGGCGGGGTTGTTGCTATGAAGGTTGACGCCCACGAGTCGTTCAGCGCCACCATTTGTCGTTATTCGGTCAGTCAGAGAGTCATCAGATGTCCGCTCACCTGTCATGCCACCACGGAGCCCAGCGAAAGCTATTAGGGTACGCTGGGTCGTATTATTGAACGCTTGTAGGATCCGCGCACAATATGTTTGTGCAATAGGCCTGGTTACTTTGCACATGTACTTGAATCGTCTCTAAAGCTCACATCTGTTGTTTTGCAGTTCCATTTCTATCTCTTTGTCATTGTGCGAGTATAATACGCAATTTCGGGCAGTAGTCCTGCTCTCGTACACAGATAATGCCTTCCAGTAATGAACAACCCCGAGATTGGGCCACTTTGATTCAGGATCATGAGATTGACGAATCAAGATCGATCAAGGTGATATGCGTGGGCGCCGGTATTTCAGGAATCTTGACGGGCATTCGACTACCACAACAAGCCCAAAACCTCGAGCTAACATTTGCGAGAAGAACCCAGAGGTTCGAGGAACTTGGTACGAGAACAAGTAAGTCCAAGCGTAGTGTTTAATACTTATGTGTATATATACTAACAATCCAGCTACCCTGGAGTCCGTTGCGATATTCCCAGCCCGAGGTATCAGCTCTCGTTCGAGAGCCAGACTCAATGGAGCAAGTTCTACTCTAGCGGCGCCGAAATCCAACAATATAGGTCAACTCGGCGAAACGATACGACGTCTACCGTTACTGTAAATTCCAACATATTGTGACAGCAGCAAAGTGGCTCGATGGAGTCTGCAAGTGGGAAATCACTTGTGAAGACCTTCAAGCTGGAAAGGTACGGCCGCTAACAACCCTTTTCTGATCAAGGCTGATTTGTGGCAGATTGTTGTTGATCACGCTGATGTCCTCCTGTGGGGACAGTTCTTTTGAACAGATGGAACTGGCCAAGTATCCCAGGCTTCGAGACATTCAAGGGTCCCAAGGTTCACACAGCAAGATTGGATACTTCTCTCGATCTAAACGACCGCGAAGTTGCGCTTATCGGAGCCGGCTTGACCGGCATTCAGATCCTGCCAGCTATTCAACCAATCGTTAAGAGGATCGACCATTACATGAAGGGCAAAAACTGGACATCTCATGTAGGGATCGGTGGTGATGAACTCGCCAGGAGAAATGCAATCTTCGGCAACTGTTCGTGGACCCTGGATTGTAACGGCATGGAAGAGGACTGCTAACATTGAACACAGTCAAACATTCTCCAGAAGAATTAGATCGTTTTAAAGATCCGAAAGAGTATTTCATTCAGGCACAAGATCGAAAACGACATAATGAAAGCTCCCATAGCTGCATTCTTTGGAACAGATGAACAGAAGCAATTCCATGTCATGAGCAAAAAGTTCATGGAGGACAAACTGGTTGGCCGACCTGATATCTTGAAAGCTCTCATGCCCGAATGGACTCCTGGCTGCAGGCGTTCTAAACCAGGTCCAGGCGATTTAGAGGCTTGCTGTCAGCCTAACGTCGACTACATTTCAACCAAAATTAAGCAGATTCATGAGGACCGTATCGAGACTGGGGATGTGCAAATTATGAAGGTTGACGTCATACTATGCGCTACAGGGTTCGACGTGTAAGTTTGTTACATTCACTGCCTCCCTTTGCTCTTATGTTATGAACACACAGAGGGAAAAGTGACTAACAATTCGCCGCTTCAGATCTCATCAGAGCGGCCCGAAGATTACAGGACAAAAAGGGCAAAAGCTACACGAGCTGTGGGACCCGTCACCCGAGGCGTATATGTCAATGTGTCCACCCTGTATGCCGAACATGCTCATATATTTTGGTCCTAACGGCGGGCCATTGACTGGCAGCACTATATTGATGCTGGAATGGATCTGCGACTACGCTATCGCTTCGATTCAGAAACTTCAGAGGGAGTTTTTTAAATCTATGGTCGTCAAGTAAGTCCTGCAGGCAACTTCCATTATCATCCTATCTACGCTGAGTGCGTGGTGGAGTCCAATCCCGCAAATCTGTTGTCTTGCTTTTGTCCAGACAGGCCTGAACGGTATTGATGTTCGCCGCTCACATGTTGCTCGCGCAGGCCCGACGCGAACAAGGACTTCAGCCGCCATATAGACAAGTTCTTCAAGAAGACGGTTTTCACACAGCCAGTAAGTAAAATATCCAGCAGAGTTGCCATTCCAAGGACTATCATTGACCCACGATAACAGTGTCAATCATGGTTTAAATGAGGCACAGAGGATGGTCGCGTAGTCGGTAAGCTGTGCCACTGATCTGACTGACTTTGTCCCACCTCGACGCCAGAGCTAACAAGAGTCTAGCAAACTGGATCGGCTCTGGGGTGCACTCACGGAAGACATTGCTCAACCCTCGATGGGAAGACTTTGACTATGAGCCGATGTCAGAGGTGACGGAGAATCGCTATGCGTGGCTTGGAAACGGCATGACCATTGCGCAGCGCGATGGCATGGATCCGACTGAATATCTCGACTTGAAGCAGTACATCACAAACCGATACCCGTCAACCCAGATGTTTCAGTCGACTCGAAGCGATAGTCCTGAATACATGGTATTGTCAGAGTGTGATCATGATCAGCCCGGTCTGAATCCATAGATTAGCGTGAAAGAGTGTCCTCCATTGTATTTGCTATATAGCGCTCGCTATATCAACTTCTACCACAGTTGAATCATTTGTTCAAAGAGTTTCATTTAAGGTAGTGACTTTGACGGGATTCTTAAAGTCTCTAGAGGTTCCCAGCCCTGTAAAATACAGACGTGACATTACCGCCCTTGAATCCCCTTGTAAGCCGTGCTCTCTCAACGCATTGCAGACTCGTCAGAACGAAGCCTCGTCTGCAGAATGGCGAGCCGCCTACCAGACACAACTTGCGTCGCCAAAAGGCCAGCCGACAATGCCCTTTTGGTTGCAGGATTTGCTATATACTTCACCCTATCCACGCTTGACAGGCGACTTATCGATATTGAAGCATTTCGGTCATTGCGCAGAATCATTATTTTTGTGCCAAGCACTAGACTGAGAAGAGGAAGTCTTGCAACATGGTATCATCTGGTTGCGCCGACCATGGTATGGGAAGTTCCCATTAAGTCAACGATGGGTCCAGCTGATAGTGGTCAGAGCCATAGCCGAGGTTGGCCAGTGGATTGGAGCCATCGAGGGAGCAATCTGTTCTGAGAGGTCCTAGGCTGGTTGCGTTTCCACCCCTTTCAAGCCGGTAGGCGAACCTATGGCTAGCTCGAAACCAATGGCAACATTCCTCTCCGGTGCTACCTATCTTTCGATGCGCAATCCAAAATCCTATAAGCGGGTAGTGGACGAAGTACGATCATCTTTTACTTCATATAAAGATATGACCATGCTTAAGTCCCAGCATCTACCTTACCTGGGAGCGGTAGTTCAAGAATGTTTCCGGATCTACCCACCGGCTCCCGCGACGATGCCTCGTAGTGTTCCATGTAGGGGCGAATGGATCATGGGGAATGGGTACCGGGAGATACCACGGTAGAAATCCAGCCTTTTGCTGCCCATCATTTTCCAGGCAACTTCTATCAAGTCGAAAGCTTCCTTCCCGAGCGCTGGCTATCAGCGGACAAGCACCGAGAACGCGACATTCCCTCAGAGCACTTCCGGGGTGATGATAGAGGAGCTGTAAAACCTTTCTCATTTGGACCCCGTAACTCTATCGGGATGAAGTGAGTCTGACCCCAGCGAGCATAATTATTTGATTGTGGTTGACACGTCTTTAGTGAAGGTATACTCGGAAACCCGGCTAGTCCTGTCAAAACTCCTCTGGTCGTTCGATCCGAAAGTCGGTCCAACTTTGAGTGATGGCGATTGGCTTGACCATGAGATGTACAGTCTCTGGGAGAAAACCCCACTCATGATTGAGTTGACTCCTGTGCACTGAAGGAACACGAATTTGCAGCAGGAAGCAGATGAATTTCGCGACATCGAAGTAAGAATACTAAACTCTGGTACTACCTGTGAAGCGGCGCATGAATGATACAAAGAAAAAGATTTGTACTTTGTCCGGCAGCCACTGGCTCCCCAAGCATTGGACAAACCACGAGAAGTTGGATCGCCGGGCCAATCTTGCCCTGTCACATAATGATCCACCCCTCTTTCAATTGGGATACAGGCAGAAGTCTCGTAGTACATCTGTAGATATGCAAACTTCCATGCCATTCTTCTATAGCTGTCTGAAAGACAACTTACTCACAATGAAAATTGCAGCCCGCTGACCACAATTACGTAGCTTCTTCCGCTGTCTCTCCCTGTTCTTGCGCTTAAGGTTTTACACAGTCTCTCAGAAGCTAGAAGCTTTGAATATGTTGCTGTTGAACTATGTCGTGGAATCTTCCCTGGAGGATTTCCACGCAGTCTGGAGTCGCTAGGACCTTTCTTCGCTAATATATTAATAAGTAGTCATATGGGCCAGCCTGCCTAAAACCCAGGCCGAGTCCAAAGCACGCATAATGGACCGGCCCTTGAATATCAAGAGCCCAAAGCCTGAATGAATGGGCTTGATATCCCAAAAACCCCTGGCCAACCCGGCCCATGTCAAGGCCTAGACACTGGCTTTTAGTTTTGGACTTTCAGCCCCTCACTAAGGCTCGCGTCAGGAGGCATCCGAGGGAGACGACATCAGCCAGCACTAGTAGAGCATGAAACGCCTCTGATGATCGCACCTCTTGCTCAAGTAATTTTGCCTAGTCGAGACTCTAGGTGGCTGCGTACTATCTTGAGAGCTAGATATGATCCGCAGAAGACGCTGAAAGAAGAGGGCATCCCTCAGCTGATGGCGTCGAACATGAGAAGCTGAGAGTGATAGAGCGTCACATATCGTGTTTGCTTCCGGTATTCTGCTACTTTGACGGCTTGTAACCACTTCGACCTTTAACAACCCCTGCCGCACCTCCATTTTTCCCGAACATCTTTCTGACCTCGGCCACTATCTCGTCTGGCATCTCGTACGCTGAGAAATGGCCACCCTTTGAAAATTCAGTCCATTGCACAATAGGTCCCAACGCTTCATGCCACAACTTGGGGAGATTGCTTGGCTCTTTAGGGAATCGAGCAACCCCTAGGGGCGCATCGGCCCATTTTCCTGATTGAGCAATTTCCGAGATCGGTTCTTTATTGAAGAACTCGTAGTATATTCTCGGCTGTGCCCCAGGCCCTGCGGTAGAAAACCAATAGATACTGATCCAAGTCAACAATTCATCGTCTTCCCACGGGTAGTTGTCTGTAAAATCGTGTAGCTTTTCATAAATCCAGGCCAGTAAGCCTACCGGTGAATCTGCTAAGCTATAAGCAATGGTTTGTGGGCGAGTGCGCTGGATATGAAAGTATCCAGCGTCCCACCTCAAGAATTGCGCGTGGCGAGCTTTCACTTCCTCGTCGTCCGTGGTGGGTGGAGTGGCCAACATTTTCGCATGTAGCTCAGGGTTATCTTCCTGAGTCGGCTTGTTCGGCTGCGTCATATTAACGTGATGAGCGCGGCATGATTCTGGGTACTTTTGTGCTAGAAAGCGCGCTATCAAGTATCCTATATCTCCAGCTTGAACCACTGTTGCAGGAGATTAGCCCGGCATCACATGTTTTGGCCCTTGACTTGCCATATTGATCATATCCGAGAGTGTGCATAAGCTCATTGAATATATCAGCATGCTCATTTACTCCAAACCCTTTCTGGAGTTGGTGAGCAGAGGAATATATGGTGACATAAGATCTATAACCAACCATTCGGGTCGCGTCCGAGAAGCCATAGTCCATTAAGCTGGGCGCAACAACGTGAAATGCCGGAAAGTCAGGTCCACATTTCACGAGCTCGGGTATGATCTTAATGCCTTCCATAAAGCTACTTGGCCAACCATGCAGGAACAGTAGTGGTATCGCATTTTCGACCTTGCTTTGTTGATGAACGAAATGAACCTTGTATGTGCCGAAATCTCGAAGCTCGATTTGCGTAGTAAACTGTGGGAAGTGGTTGAGTTGGGCTTCTGCCTTCCGCCAGTCATATTCATCACGCCAATACTCAACGAGATGCTTCATTACCGGGAGAGGAACCCCTCTTGACCATGGCTCGACACCAGAGGGCTCGTCTGGAAGATCCGCCAGCGTAAGTTTCTGCTTCAGTCGGTCTAGCGTGGCTTGCGGAACATCAATTTTGAAGGGCAGGATAGGTGCCATTGGAGATGATTTGCGAGACTTGTAAACTTTTTCCGATCGGATGTATATTGTGAATCTGATCCTTGTCCGGAGGGGTAAATTTACGACCTTCGATGTTCAGGGTTATATACTATGTGTACGGATGTTGCAGGTCAAGAATGATGGGTCAACTTGCAAGGGTTACATCAAGTACTGCCTATGGGAGAATTCCACCTAGATTCCGTGGACTGGAAGCACCCAGGGACGCTAGCCCTCCCTAAAAAGGGACACTCGGCTTACTTAAACTGAGTGAAAGCTTCAACCCAGATCATATGGAATTCGAAACCTAGCCTGCCGCCTTTACTTCGAGTGTTTCCCGAAAGTGCTGAAAAGCCAACTAAAATCCTAATCATGTGCTTACAAGCAACTGCATTGCGATACTATTCGATTCGCCAGCCTAAAATAGCCTTGTGAGGAGCTTGACCGTGCTCTCCTCTTTAGGATTGACCCTTCAAATACTTCTTTACGGTCTGTTGATAGAGGTCTTCCATATCGTTCTCTTTGACCAGAAATTCGACCTCCTGCCCCTTTCCTTTAGGGATCGTACTGACTCTGTCCCGGGACCATTTGGTC
Source organism: Exophiala sp. CCFEE 6388 (assembly GCA_035928005.1). NCBI lineage: Eukaryota > Fungi > Ascomycota > Eurotiomycetes > Chaetothyriales > Herpotrichiellaceae > Exophiala > Exophiala sp. CCFEE 6388. Next base: position 12,795 of record JAVRRU010000075.1, read on the forward strand.
TGCTTACCGCTATCCAATGATTCGAATGTATAGACGGCGGAAATCTCGGCGAAAAACTCAACGTTGAAGCCAGTTGTCTTGAATCCGAAACGTTGAGGGTTGCCATCGGCATCTGATATGGTGATAACCCAGATACCTTCCAAGCTGAATTGGCCTGGTCGATCTGCCTGTTTGAGAGGTATACCGCCAACCTTCATAGTACGTGACATGGTCTCCATGTCATCTTTGCCGCCAGCGCCATAGATTGAGTATGTATTCCCTCCCAGCCCAAGTTTCATCCAGTTATTTGGGGCGGTGCAACATTTCCAGACTTTTTCAACGGGCACATCAATGCTGACAGAGGTGTTTGATTAATATTTTTGATCCATGACTTCGATTTTGCAAATACTTCGATTGTTCAGCAAGGTTTGGAATTGGTAGACAGAAGCCACAGGACCCGAGGGAATTAGTACTATCTTTCAATAGGAGCCTTTGTTGCAGCTGATTCGCACCCTTTCACTCTGTTGACTCCTAAGATTGTCGATATGTACGACTCGTAGCAAAAGGCCCTGCGGTTGCTCGCATCGCTTATGGACAAGTCGTGATGCGTAACATGCTGTTTCTGGAGAATTTTCTTTGCATCTCATCATCACGTCTTTTGCACTCTGTTCATTCTACTCAGTAAAAGTAAGTACAAGGCTCGACATCCCTGCTCTAGCAAACCCGAGATAATTGTGCCTCAGAAGGTATCCTGCTTTGATGCATTGTCCGAGATGCGGGTGCCTCGTGTTGAAAACAGTGTTTTACTGCTTGTTATATCGGAATCAGTTGATTCCAGAGGCATTGTTTCCAGGCGTTGCATGCTTTGCCATGCTCGGGCTTGTGACTGGTGCAGTGCTCTCAGGCACTTCCGAAGTAGTGTCAGCACAAATACAGCAAGTTTGACTCGTTCTAAATGTCACTGAACATCTCTCTAATGGTGGTGCACACTCGTTATCTTACCAAACCAAACGGATGACATACCAAGAAGTCTACCCACACTTTTTGTTTTAAATCAATGGGGAGCGACAGCCGTCCCTGCTGTCACTCTTCCGATTTCGAATTGTGACGGACATTAATTTTCTGTCGGTCGTACGCAACGCCGCGATGCCACGCCGCTTTCTTCTCGACGACTTGCTTGTAGACCCTTGACCTGTTTGACGTGGACCGGCACAAATCTTACCCGTCATCATATTGTGCCGATGCTTTGATGTGATATTCGCCGGCCTTGCCATGTTCTTGAAGGTGACCAGTCCGGCATAAGCCTGTGTATCGCTTGATCACATCAACAGATATCCGAATATGGTCTATCGAGGAGGTGAATACCTCCAACCAGTTGTGTGCAGATCTATAACGGCAACTTGATATGATATCGGGGGTGTTCTCCTTGCTGTGCAGACGTGAAATGGATTGCACCGTCGATGGTCTATCTTCTGCCCATAGAATTAATTCTGAGAACAGTCTTTGTTGGCGATAACTGCCTTCCACGGCTCTACTTACTATCCCTCACTACTTCTAAGACTCTGAGGCACCTCTCGAGAGGGGTCCCTGTGGGTAACATATCGCTATACATAAATCACTCCAAAGTGATCTGTCTCACCTGATGTTATGTCGTACTTGTGACAAGCAGCGAGCACGAGATTTGGATGGTTCTACTGACTAATTGCTGAGTTAGGACGATGCCGGACCTTAGCGATGTTGTCGCTGCCGGCAATGCACAAATCAGAGCGCAATTTGACTAATTTGCGCATGTTTCCCAGTGTTTCACGTGCTTCTTCTAAACCTGACCCACAATCATCGTCCGGTATTGGAGCTCAAGCTATCATTGTCTGCTCCTTATCGGCGGCACTACACATCATAAAAATTGCTTTGCCACGCCATCTGTGACATAGATCCGTCATTGGAATTGAAACAGCCATCTTTCTGCCCGCTTTCTCAACAGAGCCATAACAGGGCTCCTTTGCATTCCTCGTTTCATTAACAACCGTGCCAAATATTCAAAGTCAATATCCACTTCACAAGAGTGTCCTGTAGGACCACCGAAGAAGCGCTACTCTAATCGCTGGCCTTAGTTCATCTTCTTGGCGTATACCGAACATCAGTCATCGCGATAGCCAAGACATGCCGCTTCGATGCGCTCGTGATGCTTTACGACAGTATGAGTGTGCTTGTTTGAAAGGTTTGAAGCATTGGGGAACAGGTTTTGTGTAAGACAGATGAGGAAGACCGATTTAAGAACCATACTATAGTACGGGCAGGCAGCCCTAGCTGTTGGCGTGCAATGCCTCAATGTTTGAAGTAGTCACGCCCAAATGTCTGGCAACACCATATCATCAATTCCAGTTGAGGTGATCGTGCAAAACGAACTGCAGTCAGCCACCTTACGACCTATCGAGCCTCGCATGAGTGGCCAGCTCTGCGGAAAATTAATTTGAGGCATATAGTCAAGCCCAGAAAACCCCTGAATAACCTCTTTCGACCTCTTTAAAACCCCTCAACAATCTTCAACATCGTAGTCGCTTCGCCTCGTTCGATGAACGCATTCGTGAGGATTTTTCGAATCCCATCTGGCTTCAATTCCTTTTGACTGGTGTCAGGTTGACCATGACAGGTTTCTTTTCCCACAACGAGTATGTCGGTTGGTCCGGCCAATCAGGAGTGTCGCTCTCACTGGCCAGCGAGAGGTCGTAAGTGTACAACAACTTCGACATGATGACGCGAATTTCGGCATATGCAAGACTGGTGCGCATGGTCAGCACTATAAACATTTCTGAAAGGTAAGTTTGTAAGGTACCTTTTACCAATGCAATTTCGTGGTCCGAAAGAAAATGGTTGAGACAGATGCCTCTTGTCGTTGGCAAATAGCTCTGGCGATAAATCATCCTTCTGGAACAGTGCAGGAGCTAGCCATCGCTCTGGGAGAAAATCCTCCGCTCGGTAGAAGTTATCAGGATAGTGAGTCACTGCATATGGATGAACCCCGACAGTAATACCTCCGGGGACCCATCTACCCTCGATGACTTCGCCTTTTCCGGGTACAATACGAGGGAAGGTATTTGGTGAAGGAGGATAAATTCTGAAAGTCTCCTCCACGATCGCAGGCAGATACTTGAGCTCGTTCGTCGTGGTCATATTAATGTTGTTGTAAGAAGAAAATAGCCCTCTGACTTCCGCTACCGCTCGTTCGTAGACCTTACGGTCACGGAGCATAAAGTAGCACAAGGCTGACATAAGTGTAGCCGTAGTTTCGCTCCCAGCGATAACGAGAATAACCGCAGTTTCCTGGATCTCGGGCAGTGTCATACCTTCACTGGTACCTTCCTTGTTTTCTTGTAAAATGTAGCTCATAAAGTCTTTCCTGTGCTGGTCCTTTTGCCTAGCGATTCGTTGGTCGAGTTTTGCGTATGCTTTTGCGTCTGCGGCAATTTTTGCATCTCGTTGTTTCTTAGGAGCCAAGTACATCGCCAGCGGCAGGAGGTTAAGATAAACAATTGTCTGCATCCAGGGATATAGTTTGATACCCTGAAAGATCTGGGAAACCCAGTCATGGTATCGAGCGTCTTCTAGACAGCCAAAAGGCTCACCAAAAGCAAGGTCACCTGTGACGTCAAATGTGGTCCAGTTGAACCACGTCACGATGTCTTGGGGACCTTCGCTACATTTGTCCCCAAGCCTCGAGATTAGCTTGTCGATAAATTTTTGAAGGAGGTCTTCTTGCTCTTTCAAAGCCTTCTCCGAAAAGGCGTACGCTATCAGTCGGCGCATTCTGGAGTGGTTGCCATGTGACGCTGTTACAATAGATTCAGTGGATTTAAAAGTGGGAAGCAGCCCCGAACCCTTTAGGTCTTTTTCCATTTCTACGGATCGATGACCATAGCTGTTACCTCGATTTTAGACCGAGTACTCATCAAAAGACTTTTACTGAGCACTTACATTTGTTTCCAGGAGTTCGGGGTCACATATGACAATTCATTAGGACCAATTCTGACAACACCGCCGTACTGTTGGTGGAGCTTTGCGATGGTGAAATGAATTTGTCCCTGGGTTGAAGTCCAGTGCCAAGGTGTTCTGGACGCAGCCCACCATTTTGGCCCCGGATATGAATGAAGCGGATGTAGGTAGACATTATACAGCATTTTACCTATCATGTACGCGACGAGCTGAACCGTCAGTTTGTGAGCTCAACGGATGGACAGCACTTACTGCAATCACTGCTATGGCTGCGAATCGTGGAAGCCGTGCGAGGATGCTGGCGTTTCCCGCATCATGGTGTTCTGATTCTGCAAACACGCCCATTTTGCCGACAAGTCGTATTCGTGTCTTGCCAATCGAGCAGAAGACCAGACCTTTTGAGACTGTCGCGAAGCAGCGTAGTCGTGGAAGATGAGAAGGAGGGTTGGAATGTTTCGCGAAAGAAATCAGGGTTTCGTGAATGTCAACTGCTGCGTGCCGGAGTTGAAATGTGCAACGTATTAGTGGCTGGCATTTGCCATTGGTGCATAAACGACCTCGTTGGTCACGACAACCAGCGGGATCTTTTGCTCCCGGAGTATCCCCTCCAGTTATAGTACCCCAAGTTTTGTGTCCTAGTTTCTCGGCAACGATTAGCGGCCGTTGTGTCACTTCTCACTCTCATCAATGATGATGTTGGGATGAGCAAAGCTGGAATGACTTCCCCAAGTCTACAATTTGCCAAGAAGGTTCTGGCTCGTCACCATTACGTGTGGGATGTTCAAGTCCACCGTCATCTGTATTGCACAACGTTTCTCTCTAAACACTCCCCTCAAGACCTTTTAACCATTTTAAAACTTGTGCTAACTACTAGAACTATGGTTTCTGTAGGAAGTCTTTTAGTCAAAACGACTTCGTTCTCAAATAAGCTCTCCTTGTACCCGCTTCTCGATCAGTGCAGTCAACTTGTCCTCTGTGAACTCCGACAGGCCTAAGTCGGAATTGTGCAAATTCCCTTCATAATTCGTCCCATATCTCCCACTGATAACTGCCGACGTCAAAAGCGTGTTTATAACAGTGTCTGAAGGAGTCCACACGGTTTCTCCTTCTCCTCTACTCTGGGATTTGTATGTAGAAAAACTCTGGTCCAACACTTTGCTCGCGTCGAGGCGTTGCTCAGCTGGATATGGATGGGAAGGATTAATCTTCCTGACTATCTCAACTACCTGATCTTGCGTGATGGCTATGTCGTGAATGTAGACCCATCGATTTTACAAATTTCCAACTCATGTTTTTCCAAAATGCCCACCACCCCAAGCGCCATGGTCTTATAAGTTGAGCAGCTCAATTTCGTGTCGCCATCGTCCCAGAGGACTGGCACTTTCTGATTTCAAAATCAACCAGGAAGGGGGAGTTAAGAATTAGATCGATAAATGCCCCAGGATTCACCGTCGTCCAGGTGATTGGGGTCTTCTTGGTGGAAGGGTATTTCTCCTTGAGCCAATCCTGAAGGTCGTGCTTGTTCTCGTATCCTGGTAGTTCCCGCGACCGTGGTTCACCTCCCATTGAGCAGAATGTCGACGGAATGATATGCTTGACGCCTGCTTTTTCCGCAGCTTCGATCAAGGGTCGTTGTGCCGTGATAGCAGCTGGACCGACCACGGAGACAACAGCATCCTGCGTCTCGAAAATCTTGATCAATTGATCGAATTTTTCCGGAGCGAGATACTCGAGCTCTTCAATGCCTATGTTCTGGGCATATTTTTGTACTTTATTGCGAGATCTCGTAACTGCCGTGACCTTCAACCCGCTGTCAGAAGTTCTTCTATACAAGCTTCACCAAGTCGGCCACTTTTTTGTTGCATCCGAGATTAGCCGAAACTCTGCGAGACTGTGATTTGATGGCACCTACACCGACTACAGCGACTCTTTCGATCGACATGGCGGCTGGAGATTATCTGGATCCAAAGCAAAGCGAGATAGTGATAGATAGTGTGTCAAACTCCCTCTCTAGAGCTTTATTCGTCATTGCATAAGGCCAGAAATGGGGAAGACCTAGTTGCTCAAAAGAGGAGTCGTGCTTTACGACATGCTGAATCAATACCTGAAACCCCACACCGCGTCAAGACACAATGGCAGTAGATGTGCCGTTGTGCATATCATTATCCCCAGGTCCGCTGTGACAACTTCGCTCGCCCACTTCATTTCAGGCTTTCCAATCTCTTCACGAAGATTTTTTCTAACGAACACCCTAGCATAATGCGCGCGGTGGTTTTTCAAAAGGTTTGATATCTCTGTGGCACCAAGCTTCATCACTGATGCAAATGGGCGTTAGTCCGGTGAACCTCTGGTGGTTGTTGACAAACCGACTCCAAAGCCAGAGAACGGCCAGATTCTGGTCAAGATCGTCTCAACGAGCGTTTGCGCTTCTGATTTCGTCCCTTGGAAAGGATATCTGGGGCCCAAAGATGGGATTACAGCCGGTCATGAAGGAGTAGGGATCATCGCCGAAGGTTCGCCCCCAAGCTGAGATCCGCGTACTGCCCGAAATACCAACTCCGATCTAGTGGGAAGCGGAGTCTTCGATTTAAAAGCGGGTGATCGGGTAGGCTTCGTCAATGTACTCGAGTGTTGCACCAAATGTGTGCCTTGTTTGAGTATGTCTCCGCCCCTCATCGATCTCGTTACATTGCCTCGACTCATGCAGCTGGGGTACTAGCCGGCAACGATCAATACTGCTCATCTGGAAAGCTAAACCAAGGCTTCGACTGTGATGGGTTTTATGCGGAATATGTCATAGTCTCGCCGAAAAACACCGTACAGATTCCAGATAATCTCCCCTTGGAAAAGTTTGGCCTTCGATTCCTGGAGTTTATGACTTGTCAATGCTGACCTGTCCAGGCTTTCTCCACTTTTCTGTGCGGGCATTACCGCATTTTCCGCAGTCAAGAAGCTGGACAGCCCAGCGCGTGGTCTGGTTGGAGTTTTCGGGCTCGGAGGCGTTGGCACATTCGTTGTCCGCTTCGCAATCGCAATGGGCTTTCAAGTTATCGGATATGACGTTTCGGAGGCAGCACGCAAGACGGCAATCGCAAGGGGCGCCCTTGAAGCCATCGACAGTTCACACATCGAACATGTGAAGACGGAAACGAGACGAATAACTGGAGGAAGGGGATTAGACGGCGCCATCGTCGCTGCTGGAGTCGCCCCCGCTTACGCGGCTGCCGTTGAGGCCATCGGGTTTTCAAAGCAAGTTTCATAACCTAGGGCTCCATCGATGTTGCACAGGACTGTAACTGACGGAACTACAGGACTATTGTCGCAGTTGGTGTCCCCCACGCGCCAATCCCGCTTTCCATCGTCACTTTCGTTCTCAAAGCCATCGTGCTGAAAGGAACCCAGACTGGAAACCCGCTAGATCTCCGAGAAATGATTCAGCTTGTTCAACAACATCAAATCATTCCCGAAGTTGAGCTCGGCAGCCTCGAAGACATTCCGACAATGTTTGCAAAATTGGCAGAGGGAAAAACAACCATGAAAATGGCTGCCACGATTGCTTAGGCAGGATTGCAGGCAATCAAGCTTGTCTCGTAGCTTGGGGAGGATTGACCACATTCAATTCGCAAGCTTATTGAATCAGAAGTTTGTTTGTCCATCTATCACTGATCAGACCTCCGTGCGCCCTTCCAACAACATTCCTCCCAAGTTGAGACATGATTCGTCACAAATTCGTTGTCAGAGCCGTCCACGACATTTAAAAAGGTGCACTATAAAACGATCTTCTCTAGCAGAGGTTCCCACTGCCTCTCTAGTTCGTCCTCTTGATTCTTTGCCAGGGACAAATCCAAAGTCATTTGGCACGCCTCAATTCAGCTGAACCAGCATAATACACCGCACTTACAGACCCAACATGGTGAGCTTAGTCGTTTCCCCTCTTTAATGATCCATAACATGTAATGATACATCGGGAGGGACATTAGCGCGTTGACTGTCGCACTTTTCGCTCGTAGTAGAGTGCTTGAAATTCGACCAGGTAGGCGGTTGATAAACGAACAGGTTATGTATTGCCTGACTAGACAGAAGTACACCTATGTAGGGCTTTCAGCAGTAAGTAAGCCCGGAATTTGGGCATTGGAAGATATCACTGTATTGTGGACGGTCGAACTAGCAGTCGGTATCCTCTCGAACCAGAAGTCAGCATAAATGCCGGGAATATCTCTCCGAATTGCTACGGATGTGGTGTTCTGGCCTTTCAAGGAGCGCTAATTGCTCACAGTTTCCAAACTCCACTTGCGATTCGGTAAGAGGTGAGCAGATTACGTTCCCGTCAACGAAGAATGCCACTAACCAGACGTCCAACACTCATAGTTGAGTGTGGATGGGGTCAAGATATCCGGAGCGTTGAGAAAGTATTCCTACACCCGTTGGTGCTTCCTATCTATGGCATGTCATTGCCGTGGAATTTAGAATTTTGAGGTACTATCGAAGCAAGATACTTTCTCCTAGCATGAACGGGAAACTGGATGAGTATATACTAGTAGTTCATCGTGATGACCACTGTATTTATGGATTTGGCTGATAAGTCTGGCCTGCACAGAGTCTAGTGCAGCAGCATGCTCCGTGAGCTCCAGTCCTCGCCCGAGCAAACAAACGAAGTGCCACAAAACTCGGTAGCGCCTGGAAGGCTGGAAGCCCTGGGCCACCCCCACGTGCAGGACTACTAGCCATGTGCTCCGTCTTGTGGATTGGCCTAGTGCATCGCAAAGTGCATGGGTCCACGCTTTGTCTTGAGCTCTTCGCGTGAAGGTGCTGCGCGATAGAATCGTCGACTTTAGGAGAAAGCTGAAGATTGTGAGTCAGCCTGTGCAGCTACAGGGCTCGTCAGAGCTAAGTGGACTCAACTTACATCTTTGAGAGCCAGAGCACACAGAAGAGTCAGGCCACCAAAAGCTACGGAGACAAACCAAACCAGCTTGAAGGGTTCGATGTAGCCCTGTCTCACCACTTGAACGGCAGTCTGCAGGAAAGTCGACGTGATACCAGGGATCTCCGTCAGAGGTGTCCCTTTCTCAGTTATGAGGTACTTCGCTATGGCAGGAATCGATTTCTGGGGAACGCCGTGCTGGGCTGCCGAGGTGGCAACAGCTAGAGGTACCTTCTTGGGAACTTGACTCTGAAACAAAGCAATGTACATGGCCGTGCCCACAGAGCCTCCGAAGGACCGAAAAGCAGTGGCAATTCCGCCAGCAAAGCCGCTGCCGTTCAGGATTAGTGCGCTGTACAGGGGGGTCATATATGTCATATAGCAGTTACTGACATCCATTCATCAGAAAGTGCAAGTTGGACCATCAGGATCGTCATGACTTGCTCAATGCCTACAGCTCGTAAATTTTCCAATCTCAATATTTTTGGAGGGGATAGGGGCCTTACCAATGCCCATGCCAGCGAAGAAGATAAATGCGCAACCCATTCAGAGCTGTTTTGGGCCTTTACATCAGGTTAGTGTGGCCGTTCCGGTAAAACAGCAAACTCGGACGTACCAGGATTCGCCAGAAGGGCGATGAAGGCTGTTTGCAGTGCAATAGACGCGAGTAAGAATAGTCGCTGATGGCGGATGTATCTGAACCCCAGACCGATGCCGATGCCGATGCCGATGCCTCCGACCGTGGTCCCGCTGCCAAATATAAGCTGATAGGTACCCACCTTGATGAGATTGCTGGTGCCCAAGAACCCCAGAGCAGGGTTGGCAGGAGCCGTCTCTCACGCCTCCCGAGCCGTCTCCCTTCTCGATTAGGTGATCGTTCGACATCACAGCTGGCAACGAGGTGCCTGGCAACCTGTGGTTGTAGGGTTATAGGGTTGGCAGTCCCGCCAGGTAAGGAGTGTCCAGCAATCTCCTCCTCTTCCTTATCATCTTGGGTACGTTTTGGAAGGATATCATGGAAGTTTTTGAGATGGCGGGAGGCATTTCCTGTCCTTCCATCCTTTTTGGGCTGTACAACGCAGTCGCAATAGTCGCGGATCCACACAGGAGGGCTCCCCGGCGAGGAGCAGGCAATATACGCGTCTCCTTGTTTCTAGATGTGGGAGACGAGCTGTTGCGCTTGATATTCGCCTGTCGGCCAACCTGAGACCATCTCTTGCCATTGGCAACGCGATTGTCGCCGCGGCGCGACGGGAGAGGGGTCGGGGTCGACCTGAGGCTATCGAATGCGTTGAACGTACGAGTACTCGTGGTAGGCGAGGATGATGGCTCAATGCTTGAAAGAATGCTGCCGGACATCTTGACGTGGAGTTTGCTAATTAATTAAGCTGTACAGACCATTGATCGCGTGTCTCGCGCACACAAACACTGCCAAGGGCATGCCAAGGCACTAACGATTGTATGAGGAGACGGTGGGAGACGGCTCCTGCCAACGCTGCAGTCTCAGACTCTCGCAGCTGTTCTCCAGGCCTCGCGGATCTCTTTTTGAGTGTAGAGGGGCCGGTTGCAAGGAAAGAGCATCAAATGGACTGAATGTCAAGGCCATGATTCCTGACCAAGTATAGTAACAAGAAACGGCGAATGCAAATAGCTATCCTGTAGATTCTGATCACCCACAACAGAGTATCTCGGCCTCGTCATCGAATAGTGATTACTCGACTTCTCAATTCAATCCTCTCCAAAGACCTCTTGCAGGATAAGTTGGCCTTTGAAGGCACGGCACTACCCCCTTGCCAATTTGGTTGGCTTCCAGAATGCTGACCGCCTGCACACAGTGACAGGCGAAACGCGGAATCAGTGCTCATGTAAGTGCGCCCTGACTACAAAAGCACATCACTGTTTCCCTGATTCGTCCATCTGTCTGCAAGCACGACAGAACCGTATCTTGAGCTTGTATCGCTCGCTCATCTCAGGCATTCTCTTTTCTCGAAGGGATGGAGCGCCTGGGGGAGATAAGTCCCCGACCCCACCTCCCCCCACTCCCGCGGCCCCCGGGCCAAATGCTCATAGTTGTCCGAGGAGAAGACTCGGTAACATGTTGCGCAGGTTCTCACTCCGCTCGCCCCGCCAAGCCCATCCCGGCGACCCAGAGGGCTGCTGATCTTGACCGTGCTTAATGGTCTAATTTCTTGCATGATAGCCAGTCCTTACTACAAAGTGTGCAATACTCTGTCAAGCAAGTTTGAGCTGTATCTTCGTTTAGACAGTGCGTTGCTTGCTGACACGGTGCGGAAGAGAGATACGGTGAATTTTCTATATCCACTCCACATGATTCACTTCCCCAACCTAGGTAGAACACAGCAAGCTGAGTGGCGGTATTTGAGGACGGACAGGCACGCGGCATGCTCCTCAATAGCAAAGGCTTCCTGATACGGTCAAATGTCTCAGCCATTGGGCCGGGGAATAGGCTCGGGACAATCGAGATGGATAGAGGCACCGATGCAACATCTGGAGCCCTGCCCCATTTGACGAGACCACTGTGGCAGCCCATTTTCTACTACAGGAAGCCACTACATGCGTCGTGTTGGTACAAATCCTCGCAAGATTTATACTTGCACCTACTGTTCCTGGTGGGCATGCTTCGGATCCGCCTTCCGTTTAAGCGAGCCTTGAGTATCGCAGCACAGAGGACTATTAGATGCTGGAAGGATTGGCCACGAACATTAGTACATCAAACATCTCCGCATATTTCGATTCTCAGATTCGAGACCATGCTGTCAAGGCCATGGGTGGTCTTATCCTTCGAAACCTTGATATTGTCTTTACATTCGAACTGGAGGTGCATCTTCATTTCTCCTGACCGCCATCATTGTACTTGGCGAGCTGGAACTGGATCTCTACCACCAGTGCGTCACTCCCCTGGCGGGCAACAAGACAGCAGCAGCGCTCCTCTTTGGTGACGAAGTTCCGGATCAGGTTGCAGTTTTATCTGGTACTTCCACAAAACCATCTTGGTCGCTCAAGGCTTTTTTAGGTTCAACATCTCCACTTCTAAAGTCAGCAGTATTCTGAAATCGATCTTGCCTAGCGTCAGCTTTCCTGGATTCATTTCTGACATCAAGGTCAAAGCCGCCAATGGTGGAGATTCCACAGTGAAACTTGATTTGCAAAGCGTGGCTGGCACACTCTACTTCATGATTGACGTCTCTCTTCTGGACCCCCGCTTCACTTATGTCTCAATTTCGACGCCTTCTGGAGCACAGTCTCTCATACATGTTCAAGTTGACAAGCTCCCACGGATCAGTTCCATTCCCTTGATCAAAGAGCTCCGCAACCCTTTGATCGACTATTGTACTCGTGGCTGGAGGACAGCACAACATCAGGCACTGCGGGGCTGACTGTGGGCGATATCGATCTTCTCAACCAGCAACTGTCTGCGATAGGCGCACCTGAGATCCTGGCGAAACAGAATAACAAAGTTGTTGCTGGGTCTGAGCTCCCTGCTATACTTGCAGGTTACCACGTCATGGTCATTCAAAAGAGCACCGTGATTCTCGACCATGTCTTCGACAATGCGAACTCATCACCATATCCATCGGAGCGAAACAGGACGAGTACCTCTCCTGCAGCATTTGCAACCACCGATGATGTGACAGATCCAGTTCCTACGAAGGGTGATCTTGATGTTCAGCTTCCCTTCTTGTCCATCAAAGGCCTGACCCTGCAGTTCAAGAATGCAGCATTATTCATCGAAATCGATGCCACCACGATTCTAGGCCCCATCAAGTTTGATGTGATTGGATTCGAGGTTGTTCTCCACCTTGACCTTGTCCAATTGAACCACCTCGAAAAACATCCTAACAGACGGCTTTGTTACGTTTGGTATACATGGGCTCGCTGTGAATATCGAACAGACACCTTTACAAATTGCAGGAGTGTTTATTCATGCCGAACCCACTGGTCCCAATGGACAGTCTATCGAACAGTACCTTGGAGGAGTACCAGTTCGTCGCTGTTGATGAATATCAATTAGTATACACCGAGAACAGAAGCCACTCTTTCAAGTCTGTGTTCATCTGCGCCAAACTCAACGGGCCATTGGTGTCTCTAGAATTTGCAACCATCTCCGGAGTAAGTCTTGGGTTCGGATACAACAGTTTCGTACGCCCCCCAACACTATCGGACCTGCCTAGGTTCCCTTTCTTGGATGGATCTGCGGAAATAGGCTCAGGAATTGATCCAATGAAGATATTAGATAATATCATAAAGGAAGGCCAAGGTGCTTGGGTGTCACAGAAAGATAACTTCTACTGGCAGCTGCGGTAGGTTTCGATTGAAAAAATCCGATCAGCGGGTAGGGTCAGTGGCTAACGATAGCTTTTCCACAGGGAATGACGTTAACGGCCTTCGGTATGCTCTCTGTCACTGCTGTTTTGATGTTAGAATCTGGCAAAGGCGGCGTCGACATCGGGGTCTTTGCGGATGGTATTGCACGGATGCCCCCAGACTCACCTCCAGAACATACACTCTTCTAGTCGAAATATTCATGATGGCAGAGTTGAACACCATAGAAGGCTAGTTCACTGTGCAGGCATCACATGCGCCCGAATCTTCGCACGCCTTGGTCACATCTTGCGGCTTAACAGGCGGCTTTGCACTTTACAACTGGTTTGCACCGAATGCGCATGCTGGTGATTTCGTGTTCACTGTCGGAGGAGTAAACTACTTTCTCTCCCTTTCACTATGACTCTCTTATGGGTTGCCTTGGATGCAAACTAACTCCCTGACTCTCTAATACCATCCAGCCTACAGCCCACCTGCATGGTACCCAGTCTTGTGGCAGTATTTGTTTGTATGTTGCAGCACAATCAAATTCTCAGAAGTAAGATCACTCAATTTAGCATTCGACCTCTGGGGAAACACATGGCCTCTGTGTGTGCACCTTCCTAGGCTACTTTCAGGTAAACTTCTATTCGGTGCTCGAACAAGCGGAGACAAGGATATACTGTTATTGGTTCGAGTGCATAGTTCGAGTCTTTGGTGACCTCGAAATTTAGAGGTCATGAAACTTCGGTTCAGAGTACGGAGCGCAAGGAGTTCTTCCACAAAAGTCCATGGATATATGAGGTTCACGCGACCACCGGGGTAGGAGGCATGAAAACATTAATTCCTGCGTTGCTGGGTGCGCATCAATGCCGTGGCTACTGCGGGATGGTCGTGCCGTGAATGTAGAGCTGTGATCAATACCAATAAGCTAAATCACAGGACCATTGCTCTGAAGGATTGTTGCAGAATACGGCTCAAATCGGCACAGATTAGTGTCCCATCTCGTATTATTTTTATACGTGTTTCAAATCACATTTTCTGCTCTTTTTTTCTCTTGTTATTTCTTGTTTGCACGTACATTTCTTCTTTGGTCGTTTGACCATCTGTACTTTTTGACTCCTAGGCCACAGCCGAGCCGCAAACTCTAACGAAAAGCACACGGTCGAGGTAACAAAGTGTTATCAAACTGCACCAAAGCGTCCTTCTGTGGCAAAGGCAATAAAGAATGTCTATGGCGTCAGTTGTTGCGCACCTTCCC
>JAVRRU010000076.1:0-24654 GCA_035928005.1 Exophiala sp. CCFEE 6388
CTCGTAAACGACGACACTTCTCCCTCGGCCCCAAGCCTTGTCCCCAGCTCTGTCCCCGCCCTCCCCTCAAGCTCTTCCCCGCAAATGCCCGGCAATGTTCTCTGGCAAAGAACGCACATTCTGTCGAGTGCTGTTTCAGGCGGGAGCATTGTAAGCTCACGGGGGGCCGGCTGGGTAGGTCCAGGTCTGGCGGGACGGGTTGGTCAAAAGGCATGCGCCGTGGCAAATCATGATCCTCAGAAATTCTCGCCCTTCGACGCTTGCCTGAAGCAGTCAGACAGGCTGCTTCATCCTAGGTGTCTAGGAGTCAGAATCGACTTACGGTAAAGCCTTTGGTGCAATCGATTCTGTATCTTTCTCCTTTCAGCGGTATCGGCTAGACCGGTCCAGTCATCTTCACGACGAACAAAATCAATGTTTTGTGGCATGTTTTGGCCTTCTAATGACTTGCCAGACACGAGTAAAGGTGACTAACTTCCGTGTGAAAGGGCAGCAAATGCACGGCGTTGTTATTTGAGGCAGATTACATGCACCAATCTGTGACCTGCTTACCCTACGTCATCGGCAAAGGCGCCAAGAGTAGTACGGGAACAGCTTCATTCACTTCTCCTTCCCGGCGCGGGCGAAGCTGTATGGGCGAAATCCGAACCGCCTAGGCGGGGATACGAGCAGTTTCTGTAAAGTGAAAAACTTGGTTCATCCTGCAATCGACCCTTATATGAAAATACCTGTGAAAAGTGCAGATTAGAAAAGGTTTCGGTACTCAGAGATACTTTGTTTCGGCCTGCGCAGGAGGGGCTCGCACCTCGTTTCACTTATACTCCGCCGTAGTAGGCTTGGCCCAGGCCGTCATGGTCGTCAGCCATTTCTCGAACAGTGATGTCCCGTAAAACCATGCAAGTGACCAGAGTATCTCGCCTGCTTATTGGTGACCGGGAGAAGCTATGCTCGTGTCTATATAGCCAGGTTTCCAGTCACTGGTGACCAGAATATATATATGGCCGACACATTTATGGAAGTGAATATATTTTAAGCTTGAAAGGTGAAGTCGCAATTGAAACCCTCTCTGTACTAAATTATTGGCAATGAGCACCTGCATCGCCAAGCTGAATGTACGAATCTTTATCTTTTCAACTACTGTATTTGCTTTTGAACCATGATGAATCTCCTTCAGCAGAGATCTGTGACTGAAGGTGAACAAGCTTTTTGACTTCGAGACTCTCTGCTGGATGTTCGAGGATTCCATCATATCGGTAGTGATTTGATCTTTGCGCAAAACGTCGTCACCACTTTCGCGTTCACATAGCCAGTTCAGTCCTGGTCTCTGAGCACCATTGGCTGCAGTTCTTTATTACTTTTGAGCTTTCCGAGATGGTCGACGGGGTAGAAGTGACTGCTTTAGAATGTTGGAAAGATTTGTGATTGCTTCGAACGAGATAAAGAGAGGGTGTCTTGAGAAGCAATTTAGGAATACATATCAATGCCGCACGTTCAGCGATTCCCTTCGCCTAAGGCTCTTGCTGTCAGTAACAGGTCCCGACCCATTCTTTGTTGCCAATATCCGCACCACTTTAATGGTTACATTTGCTATGACCGCCAGTCATAACATTTACGCACCACGCCAGCCTATCCACCCACGAGCATGTGGGCCTCTGAGATCGATTATCACGTACCCAAGCACGAGAACAGCGATACTCAGTCCCCCTGATGCTATTCAACCACCATACTGGGAATAAACGAGTGTTCCTGCCTTCGTTCCAACAAGTTGACCGAGATATAAGATAATCACAAACGCCCGTTAACCCGATTTCGCATTTGTGGCTCCAGTGGATGCAGTGAGATTCTGTTCGAGATCTGCAGTATTACCATACTAACGTCAAGAAGAAGCGCTTCCAATATAGGACCGGCAATCGAGTGTGTGCCAAGAAAGGTTCCTAGAATGACACCGACTAGACTGACGCTTTTGCCTACCGCTGCGGAATACAGCAGTTCGCCAAGTGGTTGAACGAGGTATTTACCACAGAACGGAGCCGCGAACATGGTTACAAGACCAATCAGACCAAGGAGGCCGATTTGGTTGGAAGTATAGTTATAGATCGGTCCGGCAAGCAAGAATGTAACATTTGTCCAGAAAGATGAGACCGCAAAAAATGTCGAGAAAGCCAATAATCCTGCTTGGACCAGAATTGGGTGTTTGTAATAGAGAGTGAGAATTGACCATCAAATGTTGTGGTATGTCTTAACCAGCTGTAAAATGGCGACAGAGTTGATAGTGCCATATTCTGGCATGAAAATCTAAGCAGTAAAAGTACAAGCAACTGGAGACCGCGAGCGAGCCAGTATACATTTCGCCAAGACGTATGGTCAGTAATGAGGCCAGATATGACACGGCCGAGAAAGATGCCGAGTGTAGGACCGGTACTCATTATCGACAGGTTGAATGCTCGATTCCGTGACATAGACAATTCCGATACCAGAGGGAGCAGTAGTTGCGTTGACTGGAGTGAATAGCGCAGATAGAAAAGTGAATGCTACAAACGGAGTATACTCGTTTGAGCAGCACGCGCCAAGCCTACCGTACATTCTTGTAAGCCACATAAGTATGGGACGGTTGTAAAACTGACTCACCAGAATATCGTCGTTAGTCCCATCAATATTAGCGTGAATTGGCGCCTTGGGAAGAAGTCGGCCAGTGGCAGGATCATGAACAATCCGATGGCATTCCCCGCCTGGGCCATTGTCGGCACGTTAGCTATCTTTCCCAACGATACCTTGAAGTCATCAGCGAGGACGTCTAAAATAGGCTGACTGTATGAGAGATTAGCGGAAGCGAAACCCGAGGCAAGAGCATAGAGTGTCGTGAGTCTTCTAGTGAGGTGCGGCGGGCTCTGAATGTTGGAGAACTTCCATCCAAGCCTCAGGAGATGCCGCACAACTTGAAAGACCATACTGTAAGCGTGTGTCTATCTGATGAAGTGTTTGTCCCAGTTACATGGATGGACAGCGACATATATACTTTTCGACAATCACAGCGAAGGCTGAGCTTCACCGCACGAAGGTTACAAGTGGCAACCATAAGCGATCTATCGACAAAAATCGAGAGCGTGACCTCATTTTCCTATTCTATTTATTTTACTCACACTTTCCAGCGACCGCCTCAATCCAAAGAGCATAGGCCACGACGGAAAACGAATTGTCATTCTTTACGATGGAGGACTTGCGTACAGCTTGCAGCGTTAGGGTTGACACAGGCGACTTCTGATGACCACCGACCTAGTAAGAGAAAGTGGGCCAGATGTCGGTCCTATCTGGGAGGGGGATCTAAAAGATAGTACAATCCACAGTTATCGTAGGTTAATGGTTTCTTGATAAGGGTATCCGTATGAATGCTTATCTTGGTTTCATCCAGTCTCTGAATAATAGAGTGTTATATTAAGGTTTCTTATCAGAGTTCAAGTGCCCCACATGATCTAGATTACCTTTATATAGTGTCAGACTGTGTGCATAATAGGATACATTGATTGCTCTGTCCCTTTACAACTAACTGTGTGCCTACCACCTTTTTATAGGCGTATACGACATCATTTGCCTACCTGGTCAGGAGGACCTTGTCGACGCCTTCAAGGGGTAAGTGTAACACCATACAAGCTTGATACAGTGGTGCGGGACACCACCAAACTTGTGTGCTGTCTGACATATAGTCTCGTGCACGGCTTAGCCCAAACATCGGGATACCCGTCTCTGGATGCAGAGACGGTGCTGCTTTGGCTTGTTATATATTACCATTCACCCATACTATATTCCACCTTGGGACCACTTAGTGAAGTGTCTCGACTTGTCACTTCTATCTCGCCAAAGGAACCCGTCCCACGCGCGTTTTGACCACCTGAAAAATTAGTCACGGGTCCAATAAACCATGGCTGAGAAACTCCGCTGGAGACAAACGGCTGAGAAATGCAAAATCAAGCACCAATTTGGTGATGGCCAGAATGCTGAGCAAAGCAAATATCTCTGGAGCCCGGACCTGGCGCCCGTTGAACCTGCGCAACGGACGTGGATCTGGTACAACTTTATGAACCTTTGGATTTCAGGTAACTTGCACCAGACTGCGTTCAAAGCGCTGAGAGAGCTGCCTCTAACGCGCTTGTTTCACAGCCTTATTCAATGTCAACACATGGCAGCTCGCTGGGAGCTACGTGGCCAGTGGATCGGCTTGGTGGCAGGGATGGCTCTGCATCTGGGCAGATACACGCTTACCGGGATATTCGTCTCCCTCGGTGGTCGCATGGGAGCCATGTACCACATTCCCTTTCCGGTGGCTATTCGCTCTTCCTTCGGTGTCTATGGCGCCATCTGGCCCGTGCTCAATCGCATTGTCTTGGCCATAATCTGGTATGCCGTCCAGAGTTGGATTGGAGGACAGTAAGTCGCCCAATATTGTCGGAGCCCCTAGAACTCTAGAAGCTGACGGCGTCGGGAATAGATGCCTGTACCTCATGCTTTGCGCCGTCCGGCCTTCAACTGCTCGAATTCCAAACCATCTCCCAGCATCGGCGCAAACAAGTACTAAGTACATGATGTGCTTCTTCTTGTTCTTCCAACATGTTGGTACGAAATATGCATTGCTCACGTGGAAGAACGCTGCTGAAACCAGTAGGAATCTGCTTCCCTCTACATAAAGTTAGACATCTCTACACCATCAAAGCCGTGACAGCTCCCGTCGGAGGCATCGCTTCTGCTGTATGGGTGGCAGTCATAGCTGGCAATGGCGCCGGTCCAGTCAGGAGCCAGAGCAGCTGTAAGTCTTTTCAACATCTTCGGCTGCCTATCCTATGGTTGATCACCTGTCTCTAGCTCTCAAAGGCAGTACTTTGACTTGGACACTGATTCAAGCAATTATCTCGTTCTTGGACAATTTCAGCACATTCATCTTGAACGGTGAGTGGAAAGGCTCGGCTCTGATCTGACCAAATGGCTGAGCCCTATATGTAGACTCGGATTTCACCCGCTTCGCAAAGACCCATCCGATGCGGTATGGTCGCAGCTGGTCACAGTTCCTATCACCTTCTCTGTCACTTCGCTCGTCGGCTTGGTTGTCTCGAGCTGCAGTGCTACACTGTATGGCTCACCACTTTGAAATCCTCTTGATGTCGTGGAGCAGGTAAGTAGTACGGACTGGACGCTTGACTTGATCCTTCATTAACCTTCTTTGCAACAGATTGTGACGGACAATGCAACGATGCTTACAGCGTCTTCCTTTCTGCTTTCGTGGGGCCATACTTCTGCGACTATTAATCGCCCGACGCGGCCATGTGTCAGTTGTCCAGCTCTACTCGAATAAATTTTCGGATCCTTACTGGGGAATGGGCGGGTTCGGCATCAACGCCTACGTGGCATATCTGTAGGTCTTCCCTTTCCTGACCTTCTACTATCAATATCATTACCAATTCTCGCAGGGCAGGATTGATCTTCAACCTCGTTGGTGTAGCTGGAGCGATGGGTGCAACAATACCCATCGGCGCTTGGTATTTGTGTAAGTCCCCAACTATTTCCCACCACTCTCACGGTGCCAGTGATGGATACCTACTTGCTATCCCTTTATTTGTCAAGTCGTCCTATGCTGATTACATGACCAACGATTTAGATCAATTTAACTTTCTCACGGGTGTTTTTGTGAATGGAGGAGTTTACTACCTGATGTGCGCTTTCGGACCCTTCAAGATCCGTTGCAACGAGAGTTGGAACGAGACTGGAGACGCGGAGCTCACATCCTCGATCATGATCCATGGTGTCGATCCGCATGTCCACGATGAGGAAGAGTCAGTCCAGGCTATATCGGTGGATGTGACGGAGGACGACATGCGGCCCGTGGCTCAGACTGTCAAGCATTGAAAGCCTGATGGACTCTTTGGTTATCTTGACCCCCTCGCAAGGGCGAAAGCTGGTACTTCGACGGAGGAGCTTTAGCAACCATTCTTAAGAAACTCTTAGACGGCCTCAACCGCCATGTGTCACGCCAGAGATGTCCACGCAACAATGGTCGGGATACAGTTGAGGTAGAGTTGTCATAATTGATACACCTATATGTAGGGGGAACGAGTCCATAGAGTTCGTAGAGCCAAGAGCGCCAAATGTACCAAAACGTGGAGACTGTTTGGCAGGAGTAGAGGAGTTGACCAGGGCGTATAGACGGAATCTAGGATATTGAAGATGCGCAGAAGACTCCGCAGTCGCACCCGTGTACTACCAATATCATCTCATGGTGACCAGGAAATTGGAAACCAAGTCATATCAGACTTGGAATCAAAGTTCCGCAGGACGCACGATGTGCTGTATTAGGGTCATTGGCTCAGGCCATTAAGGCATAGAACCAGGCAGAATGGCCACTAGTACCTCTGAGTTACACACTGATATCACTTCCAGATGGAGATCGCTCCGATACAAATTGGAAGCTTCACTTGTATGTAGCCACCAGCTTACGCAACTGCAAGAGTCTTGGGAGGGATCGCATGGTCCCCTGTAGGACCATTTTTCCAGATTCGCGTTTCTCCTGAGCTGATTCCGCCACGTACCGTAGAACGATCCCCGAAGTCGCCAAGTCCGGCCTGGATATACCTGGAGAGTCGTTCTTGTTAGCCCAGTCGGTACTTCGACGGAGGAGATTCGCGCCAACCTTTCCGGAGTCAGATTCGTATCAATCGCTGCTGTCACCAAACGCAACTTGGGAAATCTTTCAGAAAGCAGATTGACAGCCTTCTCGGAGGCAATCACATTGACGACGATGATATTCTCTTGTGGAACTCCTTGTTCCAGAACGAGCTCGATAGCTCTGCTGACCGACCCCCCTGTCGCGAGCATAGGTTCCGTTGTTAATACAACTGCTGGGAATTAGCTCTCAAACCCTGTAGTTATGGACGCAGGGTGGTAGCATACAACTCTCTAGGATACTCGGAGGAAACTTAGTACAGGTGGACTGGAAGGCAATTTGTTTCGTCCCGCTGTATCAAAATCTTCCCGAAGCTGACGTGGCCGCCTTTTGTCGCGAAAAAGAGAATTTGGACATTCCAGCGTACTCGTAGGCAACCCTAAGCGCGTCTTCCAGACTTGCCCCCACTCTAAGGATGCTGACACCACAGACTGTCTTGACACGTCGCGCTCCTTGGTATACGGCTCCCGTGGGAGTGCTTATCTCTCGAGGCTCTACCGGGACAGAATCCAAGGCTGTAGCACTACTAGTTAGCATATTTCGTTCGGAGTTTCGGTTGGATCGCGCAGAGGCATCTCACCTTTGGCCATTCACTGTCCGGCCACCTTTCCAAATGCAGTAACGAAGTCTTTGTTACCCGTGGCTTAATTCCGAAGAATGGTCATCGAACTGAGCAACTGATTGTTCTGCGGGAGGAGAACGTGAGGACCGTACATTGTGACCACAGAGCTTCTCTAGAGTCCGCGCTTGTGCAGGGCGGGTTGTGGTACTCAATGGTATCACACTGTAGCGACATCAGACGCTGGCTTGGGTGCTGCAGAAATGGAGAACAACCAAGCACCCTGAGTATTGAGGTGCCTAAAACCAACAAGAACCTTCTAAGATGTCACTCTAGAGATTCGACCGATAAGATACGATACGCGATACAGTTGGATGGACAGATAATGTACGGAGCATATCCCAAGCTTATCGACGCCTCTAATCTACTAATCTAGAGAGCTCAGAAAATTCCACTTGACTTGACTAGGACAGTAGCAGATAAGCAGTCAGTTTCCACGAAATCTAGACCACTGTGGGTGCAATCGTCTGAATGTTTCGGTGTCCCTATCTCTAATCGCCTACTCTTGGCCCTCCTCTTGGACACGTTTAATCCAGCCCCATGCGTATCTGTATCTTTATCTCTAATAGCGTCTCTTTCGTCGCCCCCATGGGGCATTTATTCAAACCCACGCGTCCCGCTTTTTGGGGAAAAAGCCTTAGCTATTGGAAGGATAATGTCGGGCATGTAGTCATGGCATATCTCATTGTCAGGTAATTGAAATCCGCACATCACAAGGTGTCCATAAGGTGTCCGTCCGTGTGGGTAGAGCTGATTCGACAGATGTAGGCCCAGAAAGAGGTCTCAGGGAAAGATTCGGGACTGGCAACTTCAAAATCTGCACGGGCATGGGTGATTCATCATCAGTAAGGGTAGGGTCAAAAGTGGGCAGTATCTACAATTCATGTATTGCACTCTCGGGAGAGGACTGTCGGCAGTAAAGACTTCCGCTGCATAATAAATCGAAACGTCGGCATGTCCATGCAAGTGCTCGGCGGTAATTCCAAGACTTTACCACAAGTCCTGGCGAACAATGTAGCTAACTGATAACCGTGATCAGGGGGCAGTCATCCAGATTTTGTCAAGCCGGTGTGCGAAAAGCTTGGGGACAGATCACCCTCCGACAAGCTGACCTCTTCACGCTTCTCGAATGGTGAAACCATTGCCGTCATCAAGAGCTCCGTACGCGACGCCGACGTCTTCATCATTCAGACAGCATCCGATCCTGTCAATGATATACTGATGGAGCTGTTGATTACAGTCAGCGCCTGCAAGACTGTGTCTGCAAGAGGATCACGGCAGTGCTACCATGTTTCCCTTACTCGAGACAAGACAAGAAAGATCGCAGCCGAGCTCCCATTAATGCAAAGCTGGTAGCCCATATGCTGGAAACTGCTGGCTACAACCACGTCATTACCATGGACCTACATGCATCACAAATCCAGGGGTTCTTCGACATACCCGTGGACAATCTCTACGCCGAGAGTGTGATAATAGACTATATCAGGCAAAACATGCCTCTGGAAAACGTGGTCATCGTCTCCCCTGATGCTGGTGGAGCTAAACGATGAGGAAACAGTCCGAGACACTGGAAGGGCACCAGGGCTGACGTGGACAAAGAGCTGCATTTATTGCGGACAAGCTACAGCTTGATCTAGCTTTGACCCACAAGGAGCACAAGGAGCGCAAGGTTGCGAACCTGGTCAGCCGCATGATTCTGGTCGGATCAGTTGCTAACAAGACAGCAATCATTATTGATGACAAAGCGGACACATGGCAGGTCCCCCCGGGAACAAGACTCTGCACCTTCCCTTTTGGATACCAGCTGACGAATGCTTCAATACTGTACCGGCACCTTGATCCTAGCCTCAGGGTTATGAAGGAGAACGGCGCCGAGAACTGCTGTGCAGTCGTTGTACACGGCTGCCTGTCAGGGCCTGCGATTGACAAGATCGAGAAGAGTAGCCTGGAGAGACTCGTGGTCGCCAACACCCTTCCCTTCTCGCCCGCGGCTCAGAAATGTACCAAAATTCGTTCCGTCGATGTCAGCGGCATTGTTGCAGAAGCGATAAGAAGAACTTACAACGGCGAATCGTAAGACAGACCCCCAGAGGCTGAAAATGCCCGCAAACCTGATCATTTGTCCGCAGGATCTCATTTTTATTTTACTAGATGCCAACGGGTGCTTTGTCAGCAGGTCCTCAGGGCAAGCTGGTCAATTATATAACGCGTCAGGACACTGAAGTCCTGATCTCCCTCTGCGGTGTAGGATGATCAGTGGTGGAGAGTGATCCGGTCAGATAGACCTCAGATTCGTATTAGGATAAGCACAACAAGAAGAAGTAATTCGTGATCCGACGGACCTAAGTAAAGGGTCCTTGTCGGCCTGAGGAGATCGGCCGGAGTTGTGTGATGCTCCCCGTGCCAAGTTTGGATCGGGACCAAGCAAGCTAGTTTCCAGTGCTTCCTAACCCTCGTCCACTGGGATGTCTCCGTATCTCCATCCTCCACCTTATCTCTGTGCTGCGTCGCTTTTGCCGATCGACACCAGCGGATCAAACTCTACCCAGAGCCAAGGCTTTTCTGTGCCGGAAGATACACCATCATGAGCCAAAACTCCCAGACAAGCGCGATGACTCTGCTGGAACCATCGCCGACTCTGGAGCCCAGAAATGGTGACAGAACAAACGAGTCACCCCCCAACATCCTAGCAAGAGACTGCGCTGCGGTTCAGTGGGCAGCATAGTGGCAGATGATTCGAGCCCATCGTTGCTACCCCGAAGGCCTAGCATGATGGCCGCGCCACCTTCCACCTTCCAGAATCTGATCAACAACGAATTCAGCGTTTCCAAGTCCCGAACTTGGATGAAAGTCTTGGACCCTGCATCACAAAGATTGCTCACTCGGGTGCCGAAATCGACTCCTGCAGAGGTCCAGAAGGCTGTGACGGTGGCGGAAGCTGCACATCCCGCATGGGCCTCGTCGCCAGTTGCGAAACGAAAGGCCATGCTGTTCTCTTTGCTGCATCTGCTACAACTCCACGGGACCGACTTTCGACACGCACTCCAGCTAGAGGTTGGAAAGACATTGCAAGACGCAGAATCCGAGTTCGAGCGGGGGATCGATGCCATACACGCTGCATGCTCGGCGACGGCGGAGATGAATGGCAAACATGGGACCAACAACCCGACGGAGATCTACACGGTGCACCAGTCTCTTGGTGTGTGCGTAGTCATCACTCCGTTCAACTTCCCTTTCATGATTCTTCTCTGGTCGCTCCCTTACGCTCTGATCACCGGAAACACTGTTGTCTTCAAACCTTCGGAGAAAACGCCTTCGACGGCAAACTTGCTGGGAAGATATGTCGTGCAGGCTGGATTTCCCCCCGGTGTATTCAATATCATACATGGATTGTCCGGGGCCGTGGAAAAATTACTGTCGCAGCCTGTCGTCAGCGCGGTGTCTTTCGTCGGGTCGGAGGCGGCGGGTGAAAGAGTCTACGAGCATGCCAAAGCCACGAGAAAGAGAGTGCAAATTGAAATTAGCGAGAGAAACCACGGTATCGTTCTGGACGATGCTGCAAAGACACGGACCTTGTGCGCGATCGTCGGTAGCGCTTTTGGCGCAGCAGGCCAACGGTGCATGGCGCTCAGCGTCATGCTGTGCGTTGGCTCGACGGCCCTATGGATCGACGACCAGGTCGAGGTGGCTAGATCTCTCAAAGTCGGGTGCGGATTTGACCCCGGAACTGAGGTTGGGCTTCTGATAACGACGGCCGCGAAAGAGCGAGTGGAAGCCATGATTGACCTCGCTGAAATGGAAGGCGCCGAAGTTGTTCTGGACGGGAGAAACTATTGCGTTTCCGAATACCTCCAAGGAAATTTCGTGGTCCGACCATCATCGCCACCAATGTTCAAGCCTCTATGCAGTGCTACCAAGAGGAGATTTTCGGCCCTGTCCTCGTCTGTGTCGACGTCCAAACCCTGGACGAGGCCATCGAGATGGCGAATGAGAACAGGTATGGGAATGGTTGTGCGATTTTTACCACCGATCCCGTCAAAGCGCAGATATTCCGGAGAAAGATCAATATAGGCCAGATTGGGATCAATGTCCCAGTTCTTGCAGCTTCGGGTCCTGCCAGTAGGACGGTGAACAAAGACTCTTTCCTCGGAGACAATGTATGTGAGCGCAGCCAGTGGCAATTCCTCACCATGCCAAAAACGGTGACAACATTATGACGTTGATCGGATCTGTTCGCCATCTATAGCTATCTAAATTCTCGGTTGACGATGAATGGACTTCTACACAGACTGCCTGCTGCCATACATGTGGTGTTACCTCAATATCCTTGTCTAGGGAAGCGCGAAGCACGAATAGGCTGGACTTGTGATTAGAAGAATTTTGATCAGCTTGCTATGGTGTTCAGACCTTCTCTTTATCATTGTACTAACTTCGACGCACAACTGGCGACACAGCACAACTTCGGACGAGGAGAATAGGGAGAAAGCTTCGACTTCTCGCGGCCTATGCCGACCCTCTACAGCGCATATCTTTCCGCTCAACCCAAGTGTGTTCCAAACTAACGGTCCCCTATATCACCTAGCTCTGGCTGCACGTATCCTTGTAGGTCCAGATCAGAGTCAATTGCGCCCACCACCAATCTCGAACCCTCCTGCCAAGCGGAAGTAACTTTCCCAACTCCGGCCCTGCTGGCTAAGACCGAAATAGAGGTTACTATTTCCACGTCCCATTCTCTGTAGATTGATAACACCGTCAGCATATCATGGCTCAAGACCACAGCATGGCCGTCCGTGAGCTTGACTTACTTTAGAATCTGGATGGCCGCATCTGCCGTGCCCCCCGTTGCGATCACCGGAACGAGGATATAGGCGTGCTTAACCTTGGCGGGTCTGGGGGACAATTCATTGTAGTACTCGACTGGTTGCAGTGTCTTCTTGTCTCGGAAAATTCCCAGGTGGTGGACCATGACATTGGCGTCGGGAGGGAAATTGGACAGAAACGTGTCCATCATGGCAATTCCCGATCGCAGGATGACGACGACTGCGACAGTCTCCGAGGGAGCAGGGGGTTCGATGGCAACATCGGCCAGCATGGCGGTGAGATCGGCTATGAGGCTTGTTACTCCACGTGGTGGCAGCGAGAGATCTCGGAGTTGAGACAGTTTAAGCTGTATACAGCAGTCCACACACGTCGACGGTCATGGTGGCAAAGGATACACTGCGGAAAAAGTCGATTGGGTGTTGTTTTAAGAGTATCTGCATGCGCAATGTCCCAGTGGGCAATATCTCTTTATTGCTTTCGAAGACCAAAGTCTGCAGCCAAGCAAGAGCCTGAACAAGCTCATAAACCAGGGTGCGTAACTCATCGCCAGCAGTTATCCAGACCCAGCTGGATACTGTGATCCAGTCCGTGCCGAGATAGCCTCGCAGTGCCCGTAACTCGTTGGCCAGGTCTGGGTGGAATATGCAGATAGCAGTGGCGCGTTCGACCCACGATTCCCCAGACCCACATTCCATTTATCAACCACGCATGGCGTCAAGCGATAAGAACTTCAACGGTCTGTTGGTGCAGTGAACTTAGATCTGACCGACGCGATAGCGACCGCGTGGGCAAAAAATCCCGTCAAGGGCGGAAAGGGCCATTGAGTTGTTGATATCGAAATGTCCATATTGTTGACATTATCATTCTCGTAGCAGAAAATTGCTGGGACTGTGAAGAGGAACAAAGGACCGCGAGTGAAACAGGACAAGGTGGTTGCCCATCTAGAGTTTTCTTCCTCGCACGGGGGACATTTGACTGTGCTCTATATTTGGCGAAGGTCCGAGATATCGTCCATCCTCCAGGTTGCCAGAGACTGTCTCTGTACGCACTCGTGACTACACAATGTCAGGACCGACAGCTGCTGAGGTCAACTACCTGTTGTCTCTCGAGGCAGTCAGAGAGCGCGCCAACGGTGTCTTCGATATCGCACAATTGGGTGGACTCAAGCACTTCCACTACAGACCTGAATGCATACCGGAGTTTGCCGAAGCGGTGGCTCAAACCATTTCAGTAAGTCTGGCCTAGGAGTGGCCGCAGTCTCGCGGAGCTCTCTGTTCCGATCGTGGTCTAACGGTCCATACTACTCAGCGCGACCTCGGCCCAGTTAGATATCACGAGGTTCCTCCGCACGGCCGTTGGCAACATTTCAACGTCGGTGGTGTCGACCGCGTTTCCAGGCTGCTGCAAGGGTTCCGAGGTACAGCGGATCCGAAAGAGCAGGCAAGAACCTTGATTGATTTGATCTTTGTCTCTGTGCTCCTCGATGAAGGTGCTGGAAACGAATGGCAATACCAGGAGCCTAACCTACCGAGTGGCACTGTGTACGACCGGTCTGAGGGCATTGCGGTGGCTTCGCTTTACATGTTCGAGTCTAGCGGATTTTTTCACTCCCACCCAGATCGGCGGTTCCATCGCGCTCCAATCCCTCTTCTCTTGACCGCTGAGTTGATGGTAGGCGGACCAGAAGCCCGAACGGACGAAGAGGATATCTCCGTGGCGAATCTGTACGCCTTGCGTGGCAGCGACGTCTTTCAACTCCGCCAGTGAAATGGGGTAGTCGGCCTTTGGCCCTGTCCTTTCGTACTCGATACCCTTGGCTTGTGCATATGAGTGGAAGTCAAGAAGAACGCCTCGTCCCACTATGGATCCATTTTGTACCCAGGCTGATGGATGTGGTTCGCTCGGTCAGTTTTAACTCAAAACATGTCGACTGGAAAGGTCGTAGCACAGGCAAGAGGAGGAGCAAGGCTCACCCTGTGTGCCCAGCCATTCGGGATCTGGATTGGCACCTGATATCCTTTCCAAGGGGGTGTTGTTGTAAAATGATTTTGCTTTAAGATATGCCACGTGGCGGAAACCATCCCATTGAGGGCCAATCTAAGCGTCACTTCTAGTCAGCCGTGAAGTTAAGGTCAACCTTTCCTTGAAGGCGGAAAGGAGTAACACGAGAGTAGTACCTGAGTATTGAATTCGACGGTGTCGTCGTGGACAGCGCGATCCTCGCCACGTCGAGCAATGGTGTGTTTGAGTCCGGCGCGCCCCGAAGCCGGCGTCAAGAGGAAATCAATGGGGGGATCGAGAGGGATGCGAACTCCCGTCTAGATTTTGGAGCGTGCTGCCGCAAGAGTGGTCTCGGGGTTCGACAGGTTCAAAGCACCCAGCTGATCCTCTGCACCGTAGAGACCCTAGGCAGAAAAGGGTGGGTCGCAAGGACGGCAAGGCAAATCTTGAAAGGATGGTCTGGGAGTCATTCTAGTGTTCACTATTGATGCTCTGGCGACGTGCTGCGGTAAAGATAGAGCACAAGAGTCTCTGGCTCGAACCTCATGGGTAGTGGCAGGCTAGCCACGATCAAATGGGAGGAATGCGTGTGCACACTTGAAGAAGGTCATTGATGCCGAGGACCAATACGTCACAGGCTAAAAAAACCAGAGCCTAGGTCAGTCTGTACGGAGTACACACAATGACTCGGTTTAGTGAATTTGCAACCATCGGTCGCTCCATTACATGACAGAGTGGACTATGAAACCTCTGTCGTGGTTGAGTCTGCTCCCCGCATGCTGGTTGCTCGTTGTGGTCGACCGGGACGAGTCGTTTTGGGCAAGGTGGCAATCCCCTCGGCTTCTCGACGACTTTCCGGTATACACTTTCGAGCCAGAAACCACAGCAAGGCGTGAATCTGTTGCCGGATCACCCAGTCTACACGCTGAGTCGTGCATGACGACCAGCCACTAGTCTAGCTACCTGATCATAACTCAGATTGGCTTGAAATCGCCGCCTTCTAGATCAGCATTTTGGGCAAGGTAGCCGACCAGTGGCGGGACGATGTCTCGTCGCATTTGATCTCAACCCAATTTCTCAAGCAGTCTTGAGTGTATACGATAACCGATAATACCAAAGCCCAACATGATTGCTCGAGACGAAGCCCCGCGGACCTGGCAGTCCATGATCTTCAACCATGAGATCGACGAGCCACGGCCAATGAAGGTCATTTGTGTTGGATGCGGCATCTCTGGCATCCTCACCGGGATTCGCTTGCCTCAGCAGATCGAGAACTTGGAACTTACTATATACGAGAAGAACCCAGAGGTAGGGGGGACGTGGTACGAGAACAAGTAAGTGATTGAGAGCTTGTTCGACCATGTAATATCAGTCGGAGGGCAATTACTGACGCAACGACTTTCCGTGCATCAGCTACCCTGGCGTACGATGCGATATTCCCAGTCCGGGGTACCAACTTACGTTCGAGAGCAACTCTCAGTGGAGCGAATTCTATGCCAGCGGCGGAGAAATCCAGCAGTACATGCTCAATCTGGCTAAAAAGTACGACATCTATCGGCTATGCAAGTTTGAACGTGCAGTAAAGTCCGCCAAGTGGCTAGAGAGAGTCTGCAAGTGGGAAGTAACCGTGGAGAATGTTCGTAATGGACAGGTGAGCACCTCCTGACTTCCGTCACGCGCTTGGGACCTGGGAGACTAACTGTCTGGCGGCAGACCGAGGTGGACCATTGCGATGTACTGATGATGGGAATGGGTCTCCTAAACAAGTGGAACTGGCCCAAGATTCCAGGCTTCGAGGACTTTCAGGGCCAGAAAATCCATACGGCAAAATGGGATTCGTCGATTGAACTTAAAGATAAAGAAGTCGCTTTGATTGGAGCTGGATCCACTGGAATACAGGTCTTACCGGCCCTGCAACCTATTGTCAAACGCCTTGATCATTATATGAAAGGCAAGAATTGGATCTCGCCGGTCGGTATTGGTGGGGATGAGTTGGCCAGACGGAAAGCCACTTCGGGGAATTGTGGGTAAACCCTCGAGGTCGACAGTATCCAAGTACTGACAAGTAACCCTTGGCGAACAGTCAAACACTCGCAAGAAGAGCTAGATCGCTTCAAAAATCCTCAAGAGTATCTGAAGTTTCGACACAAGATCGAAAACGATATCATGCAGGCGCCACTGGCTGCCTTTTACGGCACTGAAGAGCAGAAGCAATTCCATGTCATGAGCAAGAAGTTCATGGAGGATAAACTGGTCGGGCGTCCAGACATCTTGAATGCTCTGATGCCAGATTGGTCGCCTGGCTGTCGAAGACTCACCCCTGGACCAGGGTACCTCGAGGCATGTTGCCAGCCGAATGTCGATTACATTTCTGCGCCTATCAAGAGGATATATGCGGACTGCATTGAGACTGAAGGCGGAGAGAAGAGAAAGGTTGACGTCATTATATGTGCAACAGGATTCGATGTGTAAGCCGACCTCTGTGGGCGTGATCGACGAGACATGACCACCCAAGAGCACGGAACATTGACACTCACATGGTGACAGTTCTCATCAATCGGGCCCTAAGATCACGGGTCTAGGCGGCCGCGATCTACACGATTTATGGAATCCGACACCAGAGGCCTACATGTCCATGTGTCCCGCCTCCATGCCGAATTTCTTTATCTATTTTGGGCCTAACGGCGGTCCGCTGACTGGCAGCACTATCCTGATGCTCGAGTGGGTCTGTGATTACGCAATAGCCTCAATCCAGAAGCTGCAAAGAGAATTCATAAAGTCCATGGTCGTCAAGTATGTCTTGCCTTTCCTACAAACATTCAGACAATAGCAAGGATGAGATTTTGCTGACTCCAGGTCGAAATGCAGGCCGTCGGCCAACAAAGCCTTTAGCACACATGTGGACAAATTTTTTGCCAAGACTGTGTTCACTCAGCCAGTAAGTTCATACATGGAACGATGCTGGACAAAGCTTGGTCGTTGGATACTGATAGTCGCATAGTGTCGATCATGGTTCAAGCGTGGGACTCAAGATGGTCGTATTGTTGGTAAGCTTGACAATGCTTCTAAGATGCCGCAGAGGTTGTCATGTTGACTGACTCTTGCGCTTTAGCAAACTGGCCTGGCTCAGGAGTGCATTCGAGAAAAGCTCTGATGAACCCACGATGGGAAGACTTCGAATACGAGATGATGTCGGAAACGGAGGAGAATCCTCTAAGCTGGCTCGGAAATGGCATGACGGTTGGACAACGGGAGCGCACGTCTGTAACCGAATATCTGGATCAAAAACAAACCATCAACAAGCCGGTCCCGCTGAACCCGGATGTCGCTGTCGAGTCTAGGCAGCCGCCGTCTCGGGAGACTTAGCAGGGTTTGAGCACCAGAAGAGACATCGCAATGTGTATATCACAAGAGACTCATGACCTCAGGTGGTAACTCGAACCGCGAGAGCGACATTGGGAGCCAGTCACGCTAGAGTGGTCGGCTGAGCAGAATTTCTAAAGTCTGGTCTTTCTCGGTTTACAAGCAAGCCCGACTAGATTTGTGGGTCTGCTGCTAAATAGATTGTTTTACACGGTGGTAACCATACAGTTATATCTACATACTTAACTCTTGAACGTGTGCAATGGCGGCTAGCTGAACAAGGTCTTAAAATTGTAGTTTATCGAAACAGACTTTTCTTGGTACGTGGTGCTCATGAACTTTGTCGCGTGAACAGATGCACGCAACCACACGCCTGCTGCCCGCTTGGTGGGTCAGTCTACACGGAGAAGACGAGATCTCCTAGCTTGGAGTCCTCGAACTGCATAGACCATGGAGCCGAGAAGTCCCATTGTATCAGCGAAGGATCGACATGATAGCCATTAAAGACGTCGCCGAATACTGGAGCATCATGAGATTGAGCATCGTGACACTTAGCGTCGTCTGGACGGGCATTGGATAATTGACCATCACAAGACTGTGCGAATCCTGTCTCTGTGGCCGTACAGCCCATCATGGCGCCACTACCTGGGCCATGTAATACCATGCTTGGAACCCGAGAGGACGTCGTGTCATCTGGAAGAGTGTGAAGTGTTGAGCAAGAACCATAATTGGACTGCTTGTCACCTGGATTGTGGTTCATCCGCCCGTCAGCCGTCAACCCAGCTGTGCCACCGCCCAGATCCTTAGAAGACTGCTTTGGCTCCGCAGTGAACTCCGTTGGGGTGACATTCTTCTCAGCTGGAGGTATGTAGTCCTGCCGTAGTAAATGAGGGTCTAGGGGGTTCATAGTCGGTACTTTCGATTGAGCTGGACTGCGTCGATCGTCAGCCCTGCTGGATGCGAAATTCTGAGGGAATTCTTCAGGATGTCGTAACGCAATAAGGTTGCTGGATGTTGTGACCTTGGTGGCTCCTCTGTCGTTATTGGTGTCCAGGACGTGAACAAAATGCAAGAATTCAGGGAATCGCTCCACAAAACTGCGGCGCATGCGTAGACAACTGAGATCGTGGAACCACCTTTCGGCCTGTGGGTCTAACTCGAGTTCCGATTCATTGAGACTAACACGCAAGAGCGATCTTGATCGATACTCAGCAGCATTGTCGAGGTCAAAGTTTTCCACGAAGGCGCTGAACAGGTTTCGTCTTCGGTAGGACTCCCAGTCATTCACGAGATGGGCTCGGATTCGGGGCCTAGCAGAAGGAAATGAGCCAGGAGTAATCACGGCTTGGTTACAACAGCTGACTCACCATGGAATGAAGTCGACAAATGAAGGGTGAGGCTGCCACATCTGAACAAGTAGTGGTCGGTACCACACGGGACATTTGAGTAGATTTTTGGGGGTGGGAAATACAAGCAGCTGTACATTGTTAGCAAAGACGCAACATTGTTGTTTAACAGATGGGAACGCCGAACTGGCTCGACTAGCCGCATCCGTCCCATCACCAATTGAGAGTATTACTCACTGTAAGAATGCGATACAAAGCCCAAAACATGGTGACCTTTGCTGCTGTTGACGAGTAGCACCACGGCCTGACGGCCTCGAATGCACATATCGTAAGCTCCCTTTTCAAGTGGGACACGCCCTTTTGAGACGAGGCCGGCGGCAGGGATGCGCCACACAGAGCCGGAAAGTTACAGGCGGACTGCGGTGAGTGAAGGTCGTCAATCAACAAAGTTAAGACACTGGACGTAGATGCCAGCACCGCCAACCTTGTGCGCGTCAGACTGCTTGGACCTTGATCGATGTGGAATAATTGTGAGGCGAGCTCGAACACGTCGTTAGCCTTGGATTGAGAGGCTTTCCAAACCATGATGGACTCGAGGAACTCGTCATCGCCGAAATTTACGACGCAGTTTGTCTGGTCCATGTTGGCATGAATTCCTGGAAATGGCGATGGTGAGTCTGGGAAAGCCATGCGTTGGTCCAGTGCGATGACCGGGTCTACTGACTGGGCACAAGTGCCCGAATTTGGAGGGCTAGGTTCATGCTGCACATCCAGCTCAGTACGCACCGCCGTAGCTGTGGCAGTTGTGCGAGGGATCGCGGTAGCTACGGTGATGGTCGATTCTTGTTGGCAGTCCCCTACAGATATGGTGTTGGAGGAGTCCAGTCTGGAAATCATGTCGTCGGTCTCGTCTCGTGAAAGGCCGCCCGCGAGATAGATGGTTTGGAGGCGGTCGCGCAGTGCTGACTTGTCTTTCTCAAGCACGGCGATCTCTTGCATCAGGTCTGTGATAAGCCGATCAGGCTGCTGACTACACAAGGCATCGATCCTCTCCTGCAAGACGACAATAGTCTTGCGGGCCCGACTTCTGCTTTCACGAACCAGCCGGCGGTCTGCGACGCGTTTTCGAGTAAGTTGCTGCTCCGTTAATCGGTCCTTCCAGCATGGTTTGGACTGCTCGTTGGCATCGGCGCCATCGGTGTCGGCGTTGGTGGCTGCAGTGGTGCCGTTGGTGGTGGTAGCAGTGACCGCAGTTGCTCGCGGTCGAGGCATCGTGGTGGAACCAACCACAGCTGGGGAAAGAAGGTCGAGAAAGTCGTTGTAGGGCTGTCGGCGAACAGCAAAAGGGAAGGACTGGAAAGAGCCACAAAAATCCAACAGGATCGCGACAATCAGATGTGCATGAGAGCTTGTCGGGGCGATGACGATGCGGCGGCCAGCGGACGTCCAGCAAGCCCATGGACGCGGAGTGCAAAGAGCGGGGGCCCACGTCCAAGTGATAGGGAAAATTATGTTCAGAACATAATCCCAGAATCCCCAACTACTGGGGTACACCGTCCCGTGTTCGCGAGCCCATGGCACTAGTCCTCGGGAGACGGAACATGAATGATTTGGGGACGATGGCATTTCCTGTAAGCCCGAAAAGTTATGCCAGCATCTCGACACGCACAAAATCCGGCACAATTTCCGTACATAGCGTTTGGGCGCACCTGGCGACCCCATGTCTCCTTCTTATGAGAGGTCAGGGTCTTGTGCGGGTCGTGGGTTACCAATAATCGTGCGATCCATGCAATGTCACTGGTGGTCTGTGCATGGATTTCGGATGTTGGGTTGGCCCTTGCACGATGGCCATGTCGATTTCTGAGCTTGATGGATCTAGTACCGACGCCACATCATGGACATTGAGTCAGCGCTCGCTGAAGAAGGTTTTCTGGGGCACAATTCCGGAATTGTACCGCCAGAAAGACTCAGAACGCTTAGAGGTGCACCACCAATGGAAATCCGGAATGTGCGGCCTGCTGGACGAATCACAGACAGTCTGGAGATGACCACTTTGGGAGTGTACGGAACTCTCGCAGCACAATCCCGCGACTTGCAGCATACGGCGCTCTGCCCGTTCTTGACACGGAAACGTAGACCTTTGACACGGAAACGTAGACCTTTGACACGGTCTGAGTCGCTGGTCTCGACTTGGCGGACCCTTGAGGGACTGGAGTGGCCTGGCCTCGCACATATGGCCAGAGACACAATTCAGAACGCAGTGCCCTGCAGTGCTCACCTCAGTTGTTTGACGACAAGTTGAGTGGGTGACGACAACGCCATCGCCACAGCCATCCAAGAGTTTTCACGAAATCGACAAGCATCCGGTCAGAATGGCACAAGCCTCCACCGCCTGCCAGGGAGCAGCACATCACTATTTGGCAAATGGACATACGGCCCATGCAGCCAACGGACATGTCCCCCATAGACGCCCGGTGGTGGTGGCAGGGTGTTCTGGAGGCAAGCCCGATCAACGCGACTGAGACGCGTACAGCACTACAGGATGCATGGCTAATTCGAAGCAGGTACCGTGGATCGCGCTAGGGGGCTGCTGGACCTTGCCAAATTGCCCGAGATAGATGTCATCACTGGTGACTGGATGTCCGAGGCCGATATGACGGTTAATGGGCTTAAGAGGTCTCAGCTAAAGAAGACCGTGGGCAGCATAAGGGACCTAGGTTCAGCGCGAGAGGGGTATCACAGCAATTTTCTCGGCAAAATCGAACCAGCTCTGAAACATCTCGCCCAGAATGGCACAAAGGTTGTCTGTAATGCTGGAGGAAGCAATGCGCACGGCCTCGCGGAGGCGCTCAAAGAGTTGGTCGAAAAACAAGGGCTACGACTACGTGTCGCGTGGGTGGAAGGTGACGATGTGTCTGAGCCCGTTCTGGAGCTCCACCGGTCGAAGAGTGCCCCGATGACGAACATTACCACGGGCAAAGACATCTCTACATGGGAATTCGACCCTATATGTGCTCAATGCTACCTAGGGGCTCATGGCATTGCTCGCGCTCTACAAGACTCGGACATTGTGATCTGCGGCCGAGTAGCAGACTCATCGCCATGCATTGGTGCAGCAATTTGGTGGCATGGTTGGGCAGACGATGATTTTCAGGCTCTTGGGTCTGCTTTGGTGGCCGGTCATTTGACGGAGTGTAGTACGTATGCCACAGGTGGTGGCTTTTCTGGGTTCAAGCGATATCAAGGAGATTATACCGACCTGGGCTTTCCACTCGCCCACATTAGCCACAACGGAGACTTTGAAATCTCCCTGGAGCCTGGAAAGGACGGCGAAGTCTCTGTTGAGACACTGACCACACAGCTCATCTATGAGATCCAAGGCCCTCTTTACTACAATTCCTCGGTCGTCGCTGATCTGAAAGACATTCAGATGCAAAATGTGGGCTCGAATCGCGTCAAGGTAACAGGCGTACA
The DNA here is from genome assembly GCA_035928005.1 of Exophiala sp. CCFEE 6388. Classification (NCBI taxonomy): domain Eukaryota; kingdom Fungi; phylum Ascomycota; class Eurotiomycetes; order Chaetothyriales; family Herpotrichiellaceae; genus Exophiala; species Exophiala sp. CCFEE 6388. The sequence continues at coordinate 22,331 of JAVRRU010000076.1, forward strand.
GGGCCTACCGCCCCCACCAACAACCAAGGCTGGCATCACAGCATTTGGTGGCTATCGAGCGGAATACCACGTCTATTTGACCGGCCTAGACATTGAAGAGAAGGCGGCAATGGTCAAGGCACAGACACTGGCTGCAATGGGACCCAAAGTGCAAAAGCAGTTCAAGCTGCTCAAATTCCACATTGCGGGAAGGCCTGATCCGCAGGCCCGAACTCAGGACGCGGCGACGGTGGATCTTCGGATCTACGCTCAGGCCGCGGACCCGGAGCTGCTATCTCCTGAAAAGTTCCTCACCTGGTGTAAGATGAACATCTTGCAAAGTTGCCCAGGGCTTACACCTGCAAGCGACTCACGTCAGGGCACTGCCAAGCCTTACTATGAATACTGGCCCACCCTGTTCCCACAAAAGTATGTCCAAGAAGTAGTCCATCTACACGATGGTACCGCTGTGCAAATCCCTTCGCCAACCCGCACAAAGACCTATTCTACGCAACAACAGTCGTACGATCCCATCGACATCCTACCAAAGGAAACTTGGGGCCCCATGGTCCTGGTACCGCTTGGACACGTTGTTCTTGGGCGGTCCGGAGACAAATCATCAGATGCGAACCTGGGCCTCTTTGTAAGACACGACGATGAATGGGACTGGCTACGTATGACCTTCACCATCTCTAAGCTCAAAGAGCTATTGGGCGACGACTATATCGGTAAGCCCATTGATCGTTTCGAGATGCCTCACCTTAAGGCAGTCCATTTCCTCCTTCGAGATCACCTGGACAGAGGCTATAACTCTGGCGCTGACTTGGATTGTCTTGGGAAAAACTTGGTTGAATACATCCGCGCAAAGGCGATCGAGGTTCCTGTAAAGTTTGTTGATCGGGGCCAAATTTGATCACGTCTTTCTGGTGGTACATGACATTCGACACTCTTGAAAACTAGAATGAACATACATGTTCCATGGCTTAGCCTTCAGTCTGGATATAGGTTTAGCTTGATTGGCCACCAGATAAACTGCGATACTCACCTGGTCCAGCTCACGTCCATTAGAACTTCTTCTACGATAATATATGCAACTCCAAATCATTCTAGGGCGGAACTTCTGCGCCGATAGCGAATGATATTTGGTCTACAGTTTATCAGGGGCCATACCCCAAAGGTGAGACTAGACAAAGCGCTGAACGCACATTGATTTCGACCAATTTCGACCGATTCTTTAGTGCATTGACTGCTTGGCCTACTCAGTGCCGTTCACCGAGCCCAGATTTGCTTCATACGAGTCGCGGCAACTTCCGCGAATTGTTTTGCACTCGTGCTTGCAATTTCTCTTGGTGGAAAGATAACCTCCGACGCCAGCTTGTACCATATGCAGAACTATCTGGGCCTGGAAGTCCAGAACTAGCTGAGCCTCGAGGAGTGCATAGACTGATGAATGACTTGGTTGGAAACACCTTATTTTGGCGGGCAGCACTCACGTTGGTCGTGAGACCTTGGCAGTACACTACTTATTCGAAGCAGCCCGAACCTTCGAAGCGGCTCATCTCCGCTCAATCTGGTCAAAACATTTAGACCACCCCCATGTCGTTGGTTGCGACAAGGCTAAGTTCGAATGGATTTTCGCCACCGCCCCCGAAAGAAGTCATGCATGTTACAGTGCTCTGGTGACCCATATTATCGAAGACGCTTAGTATTGCCATTCTACATCATGGTATAAGAAGGTATGCATGCGGCTAAGAGGACGCTCACAGTGATATACACGTTGATATCCTCTTCTTCACAACGCACGGACAACTCTCTATACAGCCTCGCTACTGCACCATTAGGACGAAAATGTCAACGGTCAACTCCAATGGGGTCCCGTGGTCAATTGCGATCTCTATTGTTGGTGCTGGATTTAGCGGTATATATGGACTGCATCGCGTTCGAAAAATGGGATTTAATGTCAAGCTATTCGAGGCTGGCACGGATTTTGGAAGCGTTTGACATTGGAATAGATATCCCGGCGCACGAGTGGACTCGGAGTGGCCATACTACCAATTAAGCCTGCCCGAGGTTTGGAAAGACTGGAACTTCACCCAACGATTCCCAGATCACAATGAGATTCGTGCGTACTTCAATCACGTCGACAAAGTACTCGATCTTCGGAAGGACATCGAATTTGAAGCTTGCGTCAACTCGTGCCAATGGGACGAAAGTAAGGTTCGATGGATCGTCAAGACCGAAGCGAATCATGTCGCAACGTGTAAATATCTCTTCCTATGCACTGGAAGTGGCACTCCTTCTGGCCAACTCATCTCCGCCAATGCCGACCAGCGAGATCCACTTCT